>VYXF01008538.1:431497-441611 GCA_013397295.1 Polioptila caerulea
TTTTACATTCTCCCACAGTGACAAAGTGCATGTATTTCTATTCTTACAACACAACAACATTGATAACACAAATATATTGATAACAAAAATATTTGGACTCTCTAGGCACAAGGGGCATCAGATTCTACAGTCATTTTTACTGTTGATCACTTAGCCAGAAACCAGTAATGAAGAGTGGATTATGCATCTGGTAAGCATTTATCTCAACCCCCACCCAGTTTAACTCCATAATCTTACAATATTTCATCAGAATGCCCCTCGATATTCATTATTTTACTATTTTAAAATGTTTTTTTCTTTTTGATACCTATAAGAAAGAAAATGTAAGGACATTTGAAGATACAGGGACATGTAAGAGCAGCAGCTGTGTGACATTATTCACTTCAGTAAATGAACCAGTGTGCACTCTTGGATACTTTTGATACATTACTGTGACAAGGTCACTCTGAGCACCAAGGGACAGGTAGATGCTTTCTTAAATACTTGCTGGCGTTGTTGGGAATAAAGAGGACAATCTATAGCTCCCTACTTCCTTGTGTTTCTTGAGCCACTGAGTCTCATCAACAATGCAACAAGGCAACTGCCACCCAGCATGGAAGAAGTCAGATTTGGGGTTCTAAAGGACACTGATTCTGGCAAGAATCCTAAATCAGTCTTCATGGTCAAAGATGTCACAATACTCCTCACAACAAACTACCAGTGTCCAGTGAGCTGTCCATCATTAGTAGTGTGGAATATGAGTCATTTGTCACCCCTAGGATTATCTAATTAAACAATTCAAACACTTGAACCCCCCTTTTGTCTATCTTAAATTACACATTGGAAATTCCATTGGTGGATGTGTTAAGTTTGGTCAATGTTCACTTGCTCCAAAGCAGAGATGGAAATCTGTGGTCCGTGAGCTGCGTTAAACAATCATTTATGGGTACATGATTTCTATTTTAGCCCAAACATGAATGATTCTGAGATGTAAGACATTAATTACTTGTCCACCTATAGAAGGTGCTCATTTCACTGCACTCATTCTCAGTTTTTCCTTTCTCCTTTTTCACAGTAGCACTGTAGGCAAGCTATATCCTTCTCCACTGAGCCTAATTTTATTCATATAGGAGTCTAATTCTAAAATAAGAAAATGAATACTTAAACTCAGCATGGAATAATGTTAAAGTACTGAAAATACCATAGGTTTGAATTGAAATTGTCTATATAATGCATACTTGAAGAAAAACTACTTAAAACACTAAAATCTGTATTTAATGGGTATCTGACAGAATTTAGTTGGCAGCTGTCTGTATGCAAGAAATATGCAAGGAGAGGTCCAAAATAAATAAATCAGGAAAAGGTCTTGACATCACCACTTGTAATTGTTTTACAGGAATTACAGCCTTATGGATCTGCCTTTTAGCTACTATCCTGCGATAAGAACACATTTTCATTGAGGCCCAGCTCAGAAATCAGCTCTGACTAGTGCAGAAATGTTATCAAGATTTNACAGTCCCCTCTGTAGATTGGTCTTGCAGTCCTTTTAGGGGCTGCCTTTCCTTTAGGTCCTCTCCTGTTTGTCACCGGCAGCTACATAAAAATACATGAATTTTCATGTCCTGAATAAGGTAGAATCTTAACTTCTTATCTACCTCTTTGAAGCAATGAAAGGTGAGCACCTTTCTGAACCCTTGTGTCACACATGAATTATGTGTACAGACTTTCAAGCACATCAATCTGTATGGGTAAATGAACACCCCACACAAACAAAGAGTTTTCCCTATAAAACTGCAAAGCTAATAATCTCTTTGATAAATCAATCATATCACATTAAAAAGTCTCACATTTTGTCTAGAAAAGGGCTTTTTACTTTTTTATTTGAGTCCTAATTGGCCATTAAGAGAAAGACACATTCGACTTTGTCAAACTTGGATTTGTGTAACATGCTCCCATTTTAAATCTCTCTAAAGGTATCTTCACTCAAAGTCACACTACGTTTAACTAACAGTTTCATTTCAGCCCAAGATCTAAAGGAACTAACATATTTATTAAAGCATTTTGATCCTTCAGAGACAGATTAATAAGGAGCTTGTGACAGTTCAGCATGATAAAATGAGCCAATAAACAGCAATGTGTGCTGACATTAGATATACTGATCCACAAATAATATAATACATATTTGGTTTGTCATAAAGAAAAATCACTTGAAAAAGCCATTGCCATGATTAAATACTTTCTGCTATCTCAAAATTTCTATATTCTATACAAGTTTTCCTTACAAATTCCCTCCGCAAATAAATCCAGCAAGCCTTTTTCCTATATAAGGAAATCACAGCTTTGTATGATATCAATATGGAATAATGAGTCAAAATGCAGCATGAAAAGGGTTTAAATATTATATGGATTTTGGGGGTAAAAATAGAGCACTAGATGCCAGAAGTGTTCAATGTTCATTCACTATAGAACAGATGTTCAGGCTTGCCTGACTAGCTGTCATTTACCTACCTATGAATTATTATTTGTATTATGCATTTGTTTTATGGTAACATCTCAGAAATTCCAATTTTTAATGTAGTTGTCAGCAACAATAGGGACTCAAGGTTTAGATCTGGGATATTCTTTCCTGTCCAACAACTTTCTTCATCAGAGCTCATCCTTTGTCACTGTTCTGTTCATCCATTGCTTCACATCATGTAAGGGTGAAGCTTGGGAAATACACACACACTTCAGACACATTTCTGCCACTAAACATTGAATAATGGAGTCAATTGTTTTCTCATTTTCACTGTTTATACATCACTGCTGCCAAATGACTTTCCCGATGTCCATCGTGATTTATGATGTGAGAGAATACTAAAACTAATTTATACTAATAAATGCAAACAGCCCCATTAACATCAATACATATCTTAATTTACACCACCAAAGAATCCATACTGGTATACTTAGAGCAATTTCAGAGTTTTGCCTAATGAATATGAAAGGTCATTGTGCAAACTAGCAGTGATGGAAAGTTTACAGCAGTCATCCCAAGGTTCCAAATGCTGTGCATAAAACTTAATGTAGTGTACTGCATTATCCACTAATGCTTAAAATAATGGCTCCTGAGATTCTGGTTAGAATGATCCTGACCTAAACGTGCAAATAACTGCACGCAATTTTTCCTCCAGTCATTACTTCCTAATACACTTTATCTCTCTTCATCCAACCTGCCCGACTGATGGGGGCTCAGACAGAGGAGGAACTGGAATGGACCCCACAGGTTCCTCCTTGCTTCTCACAACAAAATTCAAGCTTGCTTCATCTGCCATGATGTGACAGCATCAGTTAATTCTGTTACACTGAAATACTCACCACAAAACAAAACAGTGCACAGCACACAGGAAGAAACAACAGCAGATTAAATTGTTTAAGAGAAGAAATACAGCAATTAACCCCTCAAAAGAATGTCAATTTTTTTTACAAACTAATGTATTTTACTTCAACAGAAAACAAGAGTTAAATTTACATTTTAGAACTTCTACTTAACTGTTGGGATTTATTGTTTGTTTTCTTTTTTGTTGTTGCTTTTTTTCCCTGAGTATTCAGAAGAACACAAGCAGCCTACAAGGTGTTGAGGTGATGCTGGCACACAAATCAAATTACCTCTCTTTAACAACCACAGGTGTATCACCAGGACTGGCATTTCCTGAGGGGAAATATTTGGATGTGTTTCTTGGTTTTCTTCCAATGACATAGAAATTAGACATTTTAAAACTGTGTGATAGTGCCTTATGTTTTAGAGACAGCTTAGAAAGTTGCTGAATTGTTACCCTAACACGCTGCATTAGGAAAATGCAACACCTTAATATTGTAATATTTTATTGTACTAAAGTATTTCTCCATCCCAGAAATTCTCCTATCTGTAATTTCTCATCAGTGCACAATATTTATCAAATACATGCATCCAATACACCAGTAAACCAGAGCCTGGTTCTCCATATGTAAATTTAGGAAAGAGACAGACAAAGGGATTTGATCCAAAGTCAACCACAGTTAATGCAAAAAGTCCCACTGGCAATTTCTCAGCAGCACTGTCCTGGCAATTAAAAGCAGATGGGTGCTGGAAAGCCAGCCCTGATGACCAACACCTAACCCAGGGTCACACAATGAGTCTGGCTCAGACCTGCGAATGGAACTCAAATTTACTGAATTTCTACCCAGGGGTTTAATCACAAATCCACTACTCCTAATTTAAAATCAAAAGGTTTTGAAAGAAATATTAGTAAGGTGCAAATTTTTCACTTCAGGGGAATGTATCATTATTCAGTTAACCACTTTTTAAAAAATCTCAGACCAAATAAGTAACCAAAGTTCTTTGCTGTGGTATTAATTAAGGATTTGTATTCATACCTCTGAGCAATACACTAACCTCTAAATGATGTTCCAACTGAAGCCTGAACAGGAGCAAAACTAAAGTACAATTAAGGTTTGCAGATCTGCCTATATTGTAGCTTTCCAGCTGTAACCTTTCCACCCTGTTCTGTAATTAGTGAACCAGCTCGTAAGTTCTCCAGACACAGACATTTATGAAGAGTTCAAAGCTTCTTTGCAAGCTCTGGAGCAACAACTCCAAGTAGAGTAATCCTGAAGCAGTGAAGCAGCACTACCACATATAGCACCTGCCCTATCTGGCTCCCCTTTGCAGTAACTGGGATTTTTTTTTTCCCCCCCATCCCTCTTGCTTATCAGGTCACAGCTTTGAAGTCAATAAAACAAAGCTTTTACCTCTCAGATTTAGCACACAGCTCAGTTCTCTCAGGTTTATTTTCCCTCCCATTCCACAGTCAGCAGAATAAACCTGGTCTAACCCTCCTTTGAGCATCACTACAGACAAAAGCAGCATCCCTCACACCTCAGCCCCTTCAGCAGCCAGCTCCAACAAGGACCCCTGAGTCAGAGTAACCTCAAAGCCACACATATGGCAGAAGGTGCAAACTCCACTCACTGTGTCTCTCTGGCAGTATGTGAATTGAAACCAAGACTTATAAAACCCACACTCCTGTATCTCTCTGGAGCTTATAGCCAGGGATTTACAAGCCAGCTCCCATGTGAAGGAGGCCAACCAAAAAACAGATTCCTGATGTACCATCCCTAGGCTCTGGCTGCCTACCTGTCCCCCCAGCAGGCTGTGAGCTGCCAAGAGCCCCAGGGCAGCTCATGCTCCCCAGAATACGCTGTGTTCCAGCCAGGAACAGAGACTCATCCTCAGCTGGGTCCAAAGAATATTCTGTGTTCCAGCCAGGAACAGAGACTCACCCTCAGCTAGGTCTAAAGACGGAACCACAGGATGGACACAAGTGCCCACAGCCAAGGAAGGATGCACAGGTCACACAAAGCTGTGGCTGGGCTGCCTCCAACCAGGAGAAATTGCTGCCAGACTGAAGGAGCACACGCAACACCTACCTCAGCTTTTATAGCTGCTCACAGCCCGGCAGCTGATGAGATAAACACCAGCACCTGTGCTGGGCAAAAACACCTTCCCCTCAAATTGGAGCCAGCTGATGCTTGGCCCACCTGCAGCCACACCTGAGGGGACGCAGCCGCTGCTCCCTCGGGGCTCCCCAGCTTCCTGTTCCCACAACTCTGGAGGCTGCCAGTGTCCCCTGCTCTGTCCCCAGAGCCATTTGGGATTTGGTTTCCCACCCTCCTATGTCTTGTCTGTGCGGCTATAAATCCTGGAGGGAGAAGCCAGGCTGATTTCTGCACAGGGAGCCACAGGTAAGTCTGAGAGGGCTCCCCCCTGGGGCTGCTGGCCAGCTCTCATTTCAGGCAGTGTTCTGCTTATGGATTATGCAACAATTCCGGTAATATTCCAAATTTTATTGTAGGAAAGTGCATGTGAGTGTTTTTCATTCGGGCTCTGCTGTAGTAAAGACAGCCCTGTTAAGTTTTCTGGTGCAGAGCAGATTATTTTCCCACAGTGGGAAATGTGTGAGAAAATTTTATCTGGAATGTTCTTTCTTGTGGGGTGTTTGCTACCTGAGGAAAGGGGGCATGTCCAATGACCCTAAAGGCAAAATGAGAGTTTAAGGGTGGTTCTGGTGGGGTACACTGTACAGTACCAAGTTGCAGAATGAGTGTGCACAAGTTGGTTGTGTCACTAAGGCAGAACCTGCCCTGGTTTTTGTCACCGTTTGCACATCCCTGCTATGAGGAAGTGCTACAAAGAAGTGACTCTACTGGCCATTTAACATTAACCCTCTGCTGTTCTGACAGTGCTCCTTGGAAAAGTTTGGCCTGTTATACACTACACCAGGCTTGTGATGCTTATATGAAATACCTGTTTGTGATCAGAATATGGCACCTGTAATTACCTCAAAGATCCTAGTAATTAAAAAAATCTCCACCAAGTAATTCTGAAAATGCGTTAAAAACATAGTCTCTGTTTTTCTGTTTTGTTCAGAATAAACCTTTTCTTTGCTTTTCACATAGAGCTGTTAGAGTACACTTGAGTCATACTTTCACACAGTTCTCAAGAACCTGAGAGCTAGCAATATAAGGATTTTCAAATTGAAGTTGGGATTCTCCAATAATCTTAAGAGTCTGAGAACTGGGACTGTAGGAGAAATAAACATCACCAATCTAAATATCATGAGTCTGGCAATACTAAACCAGAGATTTATAGGTGGATGGAATATAGGAGGAAAGCATAAAGTGAAAATAAAGATGTAGCTTTCTAGTCAATTTAAATTTTCTCTTTAACGTATTGATTAGGAAAAAAGTGGAAAATTGCTGATGAGAATGCAAAGGGAGAACTGAGGCAAGTGTTTTGTTTGGGGAGGTTTGTGCTTATCTGCTGCAGGTGAAACAGTTTGTTACCAGTGTGGGTACAAAGTGGGACATGGTTAGAATCAAAAGATAGCTCTGGCTATGCCAGACTGTTTGGTTGCTTATTTGCTGCTATAGTTGGACCACTTAAATTGCTTTTGTTACTGTGTTGGATACCCTCTTGTATTTCTGAGAAAACCATTTCCTTAACTAGCCCTTCCTTTGCAGTGTCCAATTGCAAAGTTCAATAGAAATCAAATCAAAGCCTATTGTGTTTGTCATGTGCCTTGAGTGTTAGCAAAGGAGAGAAAGTTCTACCCTGAGAGAGTAAAAACACATATGCTGTTACTTTCTTGGAGTTTGTTTTTTTGGGGTTCTGTAAGTAAAGATGGATTTACTGGGTGGGTGGGTTTATCCAAGCTGTTCTGTCAAACCTGTCAATGTGCCATTGGGATTTGGGGCAACCCCTGGAAAAGCAGGAGCACCCATTTCCCAAGTGCAGGACAAAGAGATCTCCAGCAGGCTCCTGAATTCTGTGTGGCCTCTGCAACCAGGATTTTATCATCAATCAGCCCCAGTGAAATAAGCTCTGGATAAATGATAAAACTTTTCAAATATTAATTCAGCCATCACTGTGTGAGGCTTGGGTTTTACAAACCTGGTTCTTGATTATAGTTCTTTCTTGGGAAACCACCACATATCCAGGCCAGCTGTCTTAACCTAACATAATTGTTTTTATATGACTGAAAGTACTGCTCACATAGCACTTAGAAGAATTGCATTGATTATTGGACAAAAACTCTCTAATTTTATCCATTCATGGATTAACAGTAATGAAAAATGGAAGGTGTTTTGTGAAAAATGAAGCTTCTGTACTCTTATCGTGGCTTTTCTTTTTAAAAAATTGTCAAACCCTGGACGTTTCATTCTAAGCCTTTTTAGATCAGCTATTGGAAAGTAACTTGAATCTTCATAGGGTGTCCTGAGGCAAAGACTCCTGTCAAAATTGAGGGCAGAAGATGAGAACTCCCTGAGCAGCCTGGAGACAGGTTTTCCAAAACTCTGTTTGCAGGTTTGTTATTGGTTTGCTGTAATTGCCCAGACAAACCATCTGCTTGTCACTTCACCTGTCTGTAAAACTGGAACAGTAAGAGTATCAAGATATTGCATGTATGAGTTTTATTTATTTAATACTTTGAAAGTGCTCTAAAAACCCTTAGGATTCTTATTGAAAGTATTTGGGAAGCTGAATTACTTTGTTCTAATTATGTAACTCTATAGAAGTGATGTGCTGTATGAGACAAGCACTGAGGCATAATATGATTTCACTTCTGCTTTACACAGCTTTTACAATTAATTTAATTATTTTCCATAACTAAACAATGTAGTTCATTCCATGTTAAAATAAGACTAAATTTGCTTGGTAGGAGAATAAAAAGGCAATGGTACTTCAGACAGTGGCCCTGGAGTTATGCTCAGTTCACTGGTTTATTTTTTGCCATTTTTCTGGTAAAGTGTTTTGAAGAAGAAAATTTTTATTTTTTTGTCCCGGGAACTTAATTTTCCATTGTTTTTACACTTTGAGAGTGATTTCTAAGAAAAGAGGACTACACCACATAAAATGTTTCCCAGTTAGGAGCCAGAAAACATCGTGATAATGTGCTTTGGTAGTGTAGACATGCATCTGATAAATACAAATAACCCCCTTTCAAATTAACATGAGCCAAAAGTCAACTTAGTGATCTGATGAGGTACTGACAAATTCACATCCTAACCCAAATGACATTTGTCACACTGAAGTAGAAACAATTATTAATAATTTTCATTTCATTAGGAGCACTACAATGAAATGTCAACAACTTCAAAAGTGTAGCAGAAGTGTACAAATTAATTTTGATTTTCTGAAGTGTAATTATTTTTGTAAGTACCACACTGTGTAATCACTTTGGGCGCTATTACTTGTGCAATCAATAACACTTAAATGTACTTAGCTGTTTTCAAACATGGTTTCCTAAGGTCACCCTTTACTGGTGTGGGTGTTTCCATGGAACAGTGTAAGGAGTCGTTTTCTAACTGGTCAAAGATGTAGTGAAATATAAAAATTACATAGTTATTTAGGTATAATTTTTTTTATGTTGATTGCTGCAAAGGGGTGCTCGATGTCTGTGCAGTTTTGATGTGAAAAAAGCCTGTCCTGGCTTTGCTGGCGAGTCCATTTTTGTGCTCTGGGTGGCAGCATCAGCTCTTGCTCCTGTGCCTTCACCACCCGGGGCTCATCCTGCTTGGCAAATGCAACCTGACTGCAGAGTTAATTATATTCCCCTGAGCCAGGCAGTCAGGCCAGATTTGGCCTCACATTAGCCAGATGAATGGTTGGTAATCATCTAGAGGAGTACATCGTTCCCACAAGCTTACTCAGTCCCCAAGTGCCAGCATTTGTAATAATTCACAGCCCTGCAATGCTCGAGTACAAAAAGGCCAGAAGAATGCACATCTTGAAGGAAAGTTACTCTCCTACCTCCTGGCTTAACTCTCCTGTGATTTCAGCTGACATTCTGATAGGTTTCCTCCAGGTTTGGACTGAAGCATTTTGCTCGTGGATTTGTTCATTATTTTAGCTGTTTTCTGGAGGTCTCCAGGATCCTCTGGGAACCTTTGCCATCCTCTTTACAGCAGGGTCAGAGCAGAGATGGTTGGTTGCCAGTTCCCTGTTCAGGTTGGTTTGTGGAATTAACAGCACTCCCTTAAAGGATCCAGTTTATAATTTAGCTTGAATGGCTCCTGGAGTCTCTTCCTGTCACTCAGCTTTCAACTCTAATTTAACTTTATTTGTAGAATTGTATCAATGCTTACCCATACTAGAAGATAAAAGCAAAGCTGATGTAACCAGATTGAGGAATGGGGACTGTACTTAAACTATTAAAATTACAGATCCTTGCCATTAAAAATGAAAACCCAGTAAAAATAGATTGAAATTTCCTGTTGGATTAGTAAATTATCCATTAGTATAAAGAAGTAAAAACAGGAAAAGAGACTTTATGTCATGAGGAAAAGAAAGTCAGAAAATGTACCAAAAAAAAGTCACAGTCAGCAGTAAAGTCTCTTGACATCTACTGCTAATTGTCATTAAAAAGATTGGTTTAGCCATTGATAGAAACTTAACACTTTAAGAAAACAACAGATAAGGCATTCCAGGCACTGACGTGTTTAGAGGCTGAATATCAATATCATTCTGAATCCAGAATGGTATTAATGTTAAAAAATACATGCTATATTAACATTTCTAGCTTTCTTTCAGTAGTTGGCTGCACTTGTAATCTAT
>VYXF01008538.1:441877-463566 GCA_013397295.1 Polioptila caerulea
ATATTGATGGATGAGTATGTTTTAAGCTCTCAGGGTCAGTATATTTTGTTATTGTTATTTAAGCTGTCAATATGTGTGTGTTATTCAACTATTACTGAAGTAATCCTCATTATATACCAGTGACTTCAGTGTAAAAGATAGAGAAAAATCCCTCCCAGGCTTTCTCAGCTGTGCTCCATAGCCTTGGCTCCTCCACACAGGTTCTGGTTCCTTGGGAAGAAAAGCTCCATCACAGGTTCAACTGCTCTGAAAGATTCATACACCTAGAAAGCCTTTGGTTTATCTTGCTGAAGAAGCAAACACAGAATTAACTTCAAGTAGGCATTTTTTTACTAGATAAAACCAAAATTGAACTCCAAATCTAAATATCTTGCTGATTTGAAATTTCTGGATGTGGACATATTCCAAATCCCGTAGCAGATAACCATTTTGTCTTATTTCCATGTGCCAGAAATATTGTTCTAATGAATTACAACTTAATTTTCATAGCCAATCATTTGTGGTTACTTATTAAGAATATCTGGGATTGTGGGAGATTAGCTAGGTGGCATTTGAGAGTTACTCTATAATTTGGATTGAATTTTTAGTTTTGTCTAGATTAAGATTTTTATTACTTGAGTTGAACACTTGAGATTTACAAAGGAAGTCCCTAACTTGTTTATTCTTTAGGGAAAAAGCAAGTTAATTGTGCCTGTCTTACATGGATTGGATCTTTTTGCTTACTTTACCTGCCAGCAGGTGACTGTGCTAACCAAGCAATGTTTCCTGCACTGAAATTTGGCTCAGGATAACAGATCTTAGTGAGCAAACCCAGGAACAGTTAACACAGCTCTGCCCACAGCCCACCAGACCAGAAACAGAAATATTGTGTGATCTGATGGCATGCATTCTAAATCCTACAAAATGGTTACGGGATGTTTTTGCCACAGAGTATTGGGTTAAAAAGGCAACGTCACTAAGTCAAAACTGGAAAAGAAGAAAAAAATGAAGTAGACCTTGCCAGCTGCAATTACATCTTCTAGTCACTGAAATGTAATATAATTCAATGTCTGTATTAGCATTCAACATTGTTAATTCATGGGCAAGTAATTTAGTTGAATTCTCAATGAGAAATTGAATTTGAGGTGACTCAGCAGGAAAATCAGTGTGTTCTGTAATTGAATGGAAAATAGTTGAGTTATCGCTGGCAGCAAGCTTGATGTAACAAGCCTTTGTATTACATGTGCCATGAATAGACTGAATGGTTTGACAAGGATTACATTTATTTCAGATAATGAAGCACAATAAAATGTGGAGTAATTAAGTACCAAAGGAAACTACATGACCCAAATCCAGTGCGAAAGGTCCTAATTTAGGGAGAAGTTAGGAAGTATCCACACAAGGAATGTTTGTGGTAGAGTGTTTCCATTTTGTCAGTTGATTCTGCCCAGTTATAGGACATGGTTAGACTGTGTTTCTAAGTCCTGATCAATTTGTTTTTTACATTTTTGTGACTGTTTGATGGCAAAATTCAGCATGAATCTGAGTGGAGGAAGCACCTTGATAAGTGTCCTCTGAAAGATAACTCCCCTGAAAATGAACTGGTAAAGCTCTTCTTGGCTGCTCTGCCATGGGGAGCTGCACCCACAGCACCTCTTGTCTTACCTTCTGCAGATGTGGTGCAAGAGTTACAATAGGCTGCTCATTTCTGGCTCAAGCTTTCTGCTGAGGAAAAGGTGAGGTTCAGCTTTGTCCCACCCAAGTACAGGACAAGTGAGCCATCCTTCCAAAGGAACAGGCTCTGAGGGCACGTGTTCATGTTTTACAGTCAGTCTGAAAGCTTAAACATGAAGGTTTTTGAAAAGGCCTTAATTCAAGGCTTGTTCATATCAGTTCACCTTGGAAAAGTTTTTCTTTTACCCCCAAATGCCAACTTTTGTAATCTGACTTGTCAGGTGACTCCCTAAACATAGAGATTAAACTTGTGTTACATTCCCATAGATTGTTTTCCTCTAATATCCACATTTTTAGCCCAATATCCATTCTCTACATTAGTGTATGGAATGCCAGTCTCTCCTCTGTGAAATGTGCAATTGTGGAAAATATACAGAACTCCAAATATCACAGCAAGCAGATCATGTGTGACAGCTCATCACAGCTCTGGCAAAGGTGTGCTAAGGAACAGATGAGTATCAATAGCATTACAAGAACTCTTTTGAATGTACAGGTGTCTGTGTTTTTAGTTTGTCAAATGCTTTTAAAAGGCTGCAGAAACCTGATTTAAACATAAAAGCAGATGCATTCTTTTGAACAGGGATTAGAAAGCAAATAACTAATCATAGATACCTGAGGATTTATGTAAGCAGCTGCTTAAATAAGAATCATAAACCAACAAATGCAGTCTCTCCACCTACTTTGCAATCTCCTGAATTAAAAAAAAAAAAAGTGTGGATTTGTTTGGTAGATAGTACTTGACATCAAAAGGAAAATGCTAACATATTCTCCTGGTACCATATAGAAATAAAAATATTCCTAACAAACATCCTGTGCTGTTTTTAACAAGGTGGTAAATACTTTACAAATGCTGGAGCTTGTAAGTTGTAGTGCTGATTAGGTAAATTAGGACTGGAGTAACTGGAGGCTGTGTAGGCCTTCTATACAACAGAAGTTTGTTTTCCATCCAGTAAAAAGGTGGAAATTTGCATGAGGGTCACGAAGAAAATATTGGCTGGTCTGAACAGGCTTCTAAGTATTACAGGAAGTGTATAAAACTGACTGGTTTTGACTTTAAGTCAGGTGAAACCAAGTTGATTTCACAGTTATGTTTTCGAATCCACACATCAAACCAAAATCAAAAGGTCTGGATCTGAGGGAAGTGAAAGAGAAAAACAATTTTTTGCATGAACTACATGCTACAGGATGAGATCACCAGGAGTCACACAGCTTTAGTGTTTGGTGTCAGTCTCTACCACACTCTGTAAGGAAGGTCTGTACTCTGTTCTGCTGAGTGACTTGCTAGAAGTTCATAACTTGCAGTGAATTCCATGGGATAACAGTTTTTATGAATAGAATGTGTAATTCTGGCAACACTTCTGGGATCTGAGGGACCAGCACTTTACATATCAGTTTATTGAATTTGGACTGCGGTCCCCAAGCTGTAATAATAAGTTTAAGCTTATGGCAATAAAGCTACCTGCAGTAATATATTTAGGCACAAGGGCCCAAACTCCTGCAAAGAAAAAGTGACTCACTTTTATTCAAAATTCAGCTCTCATTGGATTTTTGTCCCTGTTCCTTCTCTTGACATACTTCATGAAGCTTTTACTGTCCTTGCACTGCACTTCTCTGCCAGTTAAGCACTCAAGATATAGAAATAAACTTTGTTGTAAAGATGGAGGAAAAAAGAGAAGCAGGAGAGAGATGGGATACCTTGCCCTCCACTCTGAGAGTTTCTACATGAGCGTGGTCTCTGGTGCTCTCTCAATTCTGCTGGGGATTGGAAATTACCCTTTTCCTTTTCTGAGCAACATTTTAATCTTGTTGCTGCCTTGTCACCGTGTCCATGTATTGCAGCCTTGCTTTTATTGCACTGAGCTTGTTGTCATGGGTTCCTTTTGCAACATATCTGCTGATGCAATTGGACACTTGGGGGTTTGAATTTGACAGCTGGATGATGAGAGAGGGTGTCTCTGATCCTGCTTCCACAGAATTCCCACAGTGCCCCCTACACTGAAAGGCTTTCAATGTATCTCTCCTTTGAACATCTGATGCTGCTAACAGTAATGCTTCTGTAGTGTCTACAACTCACTTTATCTTGTTCCAAGAACTGACAGTGTCCCTAGAATACTTCTAAAAGGAGAACTTCTTGAATAAATTCTTCCACTGGTGTATTTTTTTCCTTTTTTCCAAACTGCATCTAATGAATATGTTCCTTGAACAGCTTATTTCAACAACTGTTACCTTACAAACTTTTAACCCTGTCCCTTGATGTAGCGGCCCCTTTCAGGCACACAGGACTGCAGAGGACAGACACTCTGCACTAACTAAAGATAAAAACTCTACTGTAGAGTATGACAGGTCTCTTTTTAAGGTACGGTTGTGAATCTCTGCTTAAAAATATCAATGGGGTTCAAGTACCACAGGGTCCATGTCCTGTGGATCCACATGGATTTTTAGTTGACTTGTAATCTCCTTGGTTTCCCCCAAAGCTGTGAATTTTCATGCCTCCTCCTCAGATGCTAAGCAAGTCAAGGGTTCATCCTACCATCAAAGTTGAAAGATTTAGTGGGAAGAGATTTGCATTGAAACATTCGCAGCGCTTGCTTGTGGCTCACTGCAGTCTGTCGAGCCCCTTTTTAAACCTCACAGTTGTAAGCCCGTTTTTAAGCTTGTCGTTTGGAAACAACTCTACATGAGAAGGTGAAAGGAGCATTTTCCACAGCGGTCTGGAATGTAGCAGCCAGTGAGAGGAGCAGAATGGGAGAACTGCTGTGCCAGGCTTCAGTAAGTGGCTGCTTTGCAGCAGTCACTGAGTCTTGCATCTCAGAAGCTGCCACCTGAACAGCAACTCCCACTATTGCTCTGAACTTCACTGATGAACAGCAATTTGCCTCGCAGCTTTTAGACCTTTACACAAACTGGAACACCACTCTGAGTACCCTGATCTAGGGTGCTTTCCATACCTGGAAAACACCTTTGGAATTGTGTTCAGCTATGGAAGAACAACAACAAAAAAATGGACCATGTGTTGACTCTCTCAGTGCTGGAGGGTATTCATAAACCAACTGCATCCTTTCAGGGTGAAACCAAAGATGCAAGAATCAAACACGGCACTGAAACAGAAATTATGGTGTTTTTTAATAGAAATGAACAGGTGGTGCTTTTAATCCGACCAAAATTAACCCATGTTCAATAATTTATGCACTCAAATTGACTCTAACAAATGCTGCTTAATTATGCATTCTTGGAAACATGCTTTATGTTTGGTTTCAAATTGGAATTTACATCCAGCTATGGTTATCTTCCCACAGCAGTTTCAGTATGTAGTGAAGTAAGGAATTCAGGATATAAAGAATATTCAAAATAACTTTGCTCTGAATCCAGCTGCAGTTGTCTACATAGCGTAATCGTCACATTTTCCAACAATGGAAATTAAAAAAAACAACCCTATCTTTTAAAAAAAGCTGTTCAAAGAGTGTTCTCACAAAAAGAAAATAAAAATAGAGCAGCTCATTAGATCTGTAGCTTGACTCAGGAAAACATAAATACAGGAGTCAGTCAGTGTTTGAAGTAGAAAAAAGGAGGACAAATACACAGGTTGTCAGTAATCTTTAATGTCTTTCCTTTGTCTCACTCTGAAGTAAAAACAACTGAAAGTGTTGGAAGATAAGTTTATCTCATTCACGCCAATGGATTCTCTCTTTCTTCCCCCCGATTAGTGCTTGGAATTATCTTTCTTTATTGATGTGATGCACACTTTTTTGTGTGCATATCTTGCTATTTTCTTCTGAAGAAAAAGTGCTGCAAGATGATCAAATACAACTTTACTATGCAGTTTAGAGGAAACTCTGAAAATTATTTTCTTCTGCTCTTAGTGTTGACATAAAGAGCTATTTAATGTATTTTTCTTACAACAAGAACTGGAATAACACTGCAGGAGTGAATTAGCATTAGTTTTAATCTTGCTTGGGAAAAAATCAATCATTCTTTTAGCTTTTTGTATGTTAGGCATCAATGAGATTGTTCACGTGAATAAAACCAATTTTTAATTTTTACAAGACTGAGCAGCAGCACAGAGTGCTGGACAAGGTAGTAGTGCTCGTACAATTTGTAGTGTTCAGCTGTTTCAATTTTCAGGAAAATTGAGATTTTCCCTTTCAGCCTGTCTTTTAATCTGTTCACTGCTGCCACACGGGATGCCACTGACTCTATATTTGCATTGCTAAAAGTAGATGTATTTATTTTTACTTGTAGAATTGAGGAAAAGATGTAGTGGAGAAAAATCAAAGCCTTTGCTGAAAATTCTGGCCTCTACTCAGCTGGGAGTGTCCAGCTGGAGTGTTCGGGGTCTGAGCAGGTTTGGTATCACCCTTGTGAAGTTTCTATCTCAAATTGCAGGGAGTTTGTTGGTAAAAGTAGCAACTTCAGCCTCAGGAGCAAAGAAAGCTCCCCCTGAGGCTGCCTTGAGGAAGGAATCTGAACTGAGTGCAGAAACCTGAGAAATTTGGGAAACTGAGGCAAATACTGAACTGAAACATAGAAGTTCCAACTTTCTCTTCATCCTCAGCATAGGGAAAGATTTTATTCCAGTTCAAATATGGGAATACAGTGAAACATTGCTGTTATAAAGAAGCAGTCACTGAAGGCTGTTCACAAAAGCCGTGTGTTGTCAGCATGGGGAACAGCATCCAACCAGAAGCCTCCTCCTTGTTGTATCTTGTTACATTTTTCTCAGCATGTTTCTGTACAGAAAGGCAAAAGCTCCCTTCTCTCAAGGGATGTTTGTAGGCAATGAAAAAACAAGATCCTGGGTGACATCTAGGGGATGTGGTGGGTAGGTAGCCAAGGCTGATGTGGAAAGTTAGGGAAAAGAGTCTCCAAATCTGTAGGAACCTGTGTTTACTTGCATTTGCAGCTCTTGTGTTTGTATGTACTTACATATATGAATAATGACATGTATGAGGAAAACTGAAGGGACATTTGGGTTTGCTGTGCCGGGAAAGCTGAAGTAGAGCAGAGCACAGAAAGAAGCAACACTGTGTGCACACCTCAATGTGCAACAAAAACAAAAAAAGGAGCTAAACACTACTTTTACTTTCACAAGTAGTGAAATAGAATTCTGGCTCTCTACTTGTCTGCAGTATTTGAAATAATACCACAGTAATTAGCTTAATTATATAATAATAACTAAATGAACTTAGCAGTTATAGCGAACCCCCGAAGTTTGAAGCTTGCATTGTTTTCTGTGCAGGTCAAGGGGGGACAACTCTGCCCCTCCAGTCTACTCTCATGAGACTCCCACCTGGAGTTTCCCTCCCAGCTCTGGGAGGGAGGAAGGAGAAGAACATGAGGACATGGAGTGAGTCCAGAAGGGCACAGGAACCTGGAGTGACAAAACAAGAGGGAGGGGCTTGAAACTGAAGAGGCTGGATTTAGTTATGATGTTAGGAAGGAATTCTTCCCTTTGAGGGTGGTGGGGCAAAGGTTGCCCAGAGAAGCTGTGGCTGCCCCATCCCTGGAAGTGTTCAGTGGGGTCATGAGCAGCCTGGTCTGGTGGAAGGTGTCCCTGCCCATGCCCGTGGAATGAGATGAGCTTTAGGGTCTCTTCCAACACAAACCATTTTATAACACTCCTAGGAGCTGTAGAAAATGGGGTAGAACAAAGGTTTCTGGGAGATGAGAATGATCACAGCTCTCTCCTGTTATTCCTGTGAGCAGAAAACAGTAAACCCAACCCAAACCCCCTTGTCCCTGTAGAACCCTCCAGTTTACAGTGCACAAGTTCGATTTTCAGCTCTCATGAATGGTTCAGTGTGTGCTGTTAATTATCAGCCAGTGTGAATCACCAAAGTCATAACATGACTCCTAAATGAGTTTCCCATAAATCTGTTCTATTCATTAGAGGTCAAGTTGATAACTGCTAAGAAGGAATATCAATGCTGCATATCAGTTTATAAGGGTATAATTGTAACTAAAAAAATCCCCCATCTTCCTCTCCCTGTGCTCTAGATAATTTAAGTGTGGAACTCAAAGCCCTCAAGTAACTCTTATTTCTTAACAAGATGCTGTGAAAGAGGAGAAAAGGGAAAAAACCCTTGCAAAATAAGTATGGGCATTTCTGAATATCTTGTCCATCTATGGAATAGAGATGGAATTTGCTTTGAAAATCTTAAAAGTGTTATCACCAAACCTTTTCCTAAATACATTATCCATTTTAGAGGAAAAATTATCCTATAGGAGATATTAATTATTATAAGAGACAGTTAAGGACAAACTTCATTGGTGGAAGGTGGCTTAATTAGTGGAGGAATTAATACCAACATTCAGATAGTTTATGAAGATCTACCCTTGTATCTTCATTTTTAAAAAATCCCCAACTTTTCTTCTAATTTTTAATGGTAGGTTGATTAGGAAAAAAAAACAGTTAGAACTTACTTAGAGCATTTTAAATTAGAACATTTTTACTGTGTACACTGTAAGGTCACATCAATTTGAGAAAAGCTGCTGAAAAAAATCAAATGATGAGCTAGAAATATAATATAAACATACTCTGAAACGAAATCATGTACCTGTATACACCATGTTTTTGGGAAGTTACATTTGTGAGCTTTCAATAAGGAATGGAAGGCAGCAGAACCTTTGAGAACTTTAATTTGTTACCACTTGCAATATGTGTTTAACATAGACATGCAAGTTGTCTTTGGAAGAGCATTGATTCAGCATTGAGTGTCTGGGCATCAAAAGGAACACAGCAATAATCAAAAATGTCATTTTTGTTAACAGGCAAGTCATTTTTGGGTACCTAATTAACATGTAATGTATGGCCCCATACTTCTGCTGAATTTAAATAACCTGACAGAAATGAGGTTGTTCAGAAGAAACTTTTCCTGTCTATGAACTATAATAATTTAATTCCTGATAGATTGTCATAGGTGCAATTTTGTGCCAACGTGAGGGGTTTTTTTAAAAATCTGAGGACAACTGCTGGCTAAATTCTGTATATCTGAGCACAGCACCGTGGTATTTCTGCTGCTGTTGTGAAATGGAAACCAAAGTTAAAATATGTAGAATTTTCATAGCATGTGAATGGTGAAAGTTTGAAAGAGATATGGACAGAGGAGTTTATTTTTTTGACAAGGATTGCAGAATGGGAGGTGAGGCAATGAAACAAAACCAAGGAACTTTGAGATGAAGAAAAAGCTGACAACTGAGGTCTACAAATTATTAATAAGATTATAGTTGGTTTAATGGATCCAATTAAATATAATTGACCTAATTTTATCAGCAAGAATTGCTCTGTTAATTAGCATAAAATCAGGACAGCACCTACATCAAAAGCTCAATATTAATACTTTTCTGATACGTGGAATCTTGCAGAGGGTACAAGTCTTCATCTGTACAAGATTGCCTCTATTTGGATTGTTTTAAGATTTCTTATAACAGGGATGATTTGGTTTGAGCCACAGGAATGAACTGTTCAAGTCTCATTTTACTGGCAGGTGTGACAGGAACTGTATAAATTGTTTATTGTATCATGTTCATGTGTCCTACTCTAAAACTCATCAAATTAACTGGAAAGTCATCAGTTGACTTCAAACAGGCTTTTAAATAATGCCCACAGATAAATGCACACACTTTGTACTGTAGGTCTTCTCACTTTCAAATTTTAATCTTTTAGTGCTGTCATGGACTGAATGTGCAGTTCTGAGATTTCAGAGCTTCTTCACCAGACACTTCTCTTGAAGATTTTAAATTAGTTTAATCCTCCAACACAAAAGGATCAGAGGCTCTCCCTCAAATTTGAACCATGCCATTTGGGAGAAGAGGAATACCTGGTAGTTTTTGATTCCATTCCTCAATTTGGTGGGAGATGAAGGAGTCATTTTGAGATTTTGCCTCTTCCTCATTAAGAAGGAAAAAAGAGGTTGTGAGGGGTGTATAAATCTCATTTTGAAAAAAAAAAAAAAGAGGTTGTGAGAGGTATGTAAACCTCATTTGTTAACTTTAATCAGTTACTGTGAGTGCTGTTAAGGATTCAATCAAATAATACATTTTCTTAATCAACATAAATTCTGTTATTATTGAAGGATAGCTGCTGCTCACCAATACTTGGCTTGTATTTTTTTTTTCAGTTTCAATTACAAGTTCTTACTCTTGTTTTCTTTAGTAATTCTTTGCCTACATAGAAAATTGTAGCAAGTTTAACAAAGTCCTAGCTCAAGGAAAGTTATTTAGGTGACCAGATCTTGCTCTGAGGTTTATGGTTCTTTGTGCCTGGCTTTGACCAAAGCACTCTGCCTGCCTCCCACCTGCAGAATGGCTAAAACACATCTCCAATAACTGCGTGTGCTGCTCTTGACAAAGATGAAACCTGTCTGTCTCTGCAATCCTTTCTTCCCTAGGTTGGTTTTGTGACAATATTTCCCTCTTCTGCCACAATTCACTTCAAATTTGTCCTCAGTTTCTGTTGAAGATTACAGTGACCCAGCTTCAATCTTAGAAAACCCTTTCCAGCTAAATTCTTACACCCTGAGGAAAATGTCTCTGTATTTTGCTTTAGGCTTTTTTAGCCATCAATGGCAGGTCTTTTACAAAAGATGCTCCAAGGCCATCTTTAACCTCTTTGTCCTTTCACTCTCTGGGTGCTGCACAGCAGGTAAGGGATTTTTAAATACGTGCCAGTATGTGAGGAAAAATAATTCCTGACAAGTAACTGTCTTTATGTATTCCACTTCTGGTCACAAAAGTGGCTTGCAATATTTTCCATACATTTTAGAGTCAATAATTATTGGTTACAAGTACATTTTTGAAACTCAGTGGGGAATATTTGACTAGGTTAGTAATCTATGTTGCATGTTTTATTTTTATTCCAATTATAAGTAGGATAATAGCATGAAGTTTTCTTTAAAAAGCAACTCCATACTTATAGTTAGAATATTTTCTAGCACATCCAAAAATATTCCTTCCATATCTGTGCACTAAAGTTTTTCTAACAAATGAATGCTGGAGCCAGGAACACAAATGAAGTGAATTTTTAAAATTTTAGGAGCATTTTACATTATCTCTTCTCATCTACCTCTATAGCAACTTCTGTAACACAAAGCAAACAGAATTTCTCAGAGGAAAAGAAAATGAAGGAATTTGGTGTAGATCTGTTGTATGAGTTAGGGTAGAAATACATGTTTACTACCAGAGGCTCCCAGCTCTTGTCTTGCAATAATTGGTGACGTTCCTAAGGGTTTACCTTCAGGAGCATTTAATGCCTATAAATCACAATTTCCTTTCTGGCTGTCAAGACTGAAGAAAAAAAGCACGAACCCAAGCACACCCTGAAGTTAAAAACCTGACTAAACAAACCCTCAAAAACAGGTGAAGTAGAAAGATAAAAGTTCAAAAGAAAGTGAATTTCCATAGTTTTAAAAACGTAACTTTTTCAGGTTCTACTTGTTTTCTGAGCATGGGGTTTATTAATGCTGTTTTTGTTTGTATGCTGATGACCATGGCAGTTTTTAACTCTTTGAAAATGAGTCCTCTGAATTCCTATGGGATGCTATGGATCCCCCTGCTAGCAAGGGATCTTGCTTTGGGCGTGTTATGGATTGGACATTGAACAGGATTAAAGGGCTTGGAACTCCTGGTGTTCGCAGAAACTAAACTTGACTAACTGCAGTTGTTCTGCTGTGCATCTTCCTTGTTTAAAGTTTATTTTAAGATGTGTTTTGTTCAGCAGTAAACATCTCTTGTTGTCCTTCAGAAAAATTGTTTTCTCCTTTGTCAGCATCTTGTTCCTTATGTACTTGAAAAATATCCTTAAACCTCACTCCTTTTAATTCTGTGTTTCTGCCTCGCTGTGTTCAAAATGCCTGTGACTTACCTGTTCCTCAAGGGATGTGGTATTTTTGTACCTTCAAGTCCTCTGTTCTTCCCTTCACATTTTCATCATCACTTCCCCAAAGTGCTTGCTCTGGACAAAGGTATATTCTGGGAACATACATAACCCTGAAGGGTGTTGTATAAAAATGCATTCCTGGACTAACACAACACAAAACAGCGGGATAAACATGGAAAACATGTTTTCACATAACACTGAGAAGGAAAAAAGGTTAAAGCAAAGGCTGAAATAAATAGTTCTGCCCTCTTGTCACCTAAACAGAAAGACGGGAGGCTCAGTACTGGTGTCCCATGAGGAACTGAATCATTCCAGTGATTTGATGCTTTCATCTAAAGGTCACGGGCTGGACAAGAGCAAGAATTCTCTATCAGAACATCTGATACAGTCAGAAAAATCAGGAGTACCTGTGGGAGCAGAGACCCTTGTCCAGGTCAGCTCAGAGGATTTTTGTATTTTTAAGGCCTGCTTTGTCAATAATCAGTGTCCAGCTTGGGAGATCCATGAGGGAAGTGTGGCACTGCTCTTAAAAGACTTCTCCTTGATCTCAGGATTCCAAGCTGCTGTGTTGTCTTTGCTCCCTGGGTTTTCCAAACCCAGGATAAATCTCTGTGCCCAGGCTGTAAATTTGACTCTCAGGCTCTACACCGCTGCTGATTTATTTCCAGTTTTCCTGGTCAGATAAATCCCTGAGAGGAGCCTGGACATGGCAGAGCCAATACAAAACTTCTCAAAGTGGTAACCTGCAAGTGTTCTCAGCTGAGAACCACCCCAAGAATGTTGTGTCTTGGACCCCAGAGCAGAACCTGGGCCTGGGAATGTGGCCAAATCCTGTGTGCTGTGCATGAGGCCAGATTGTCACAGTGTGCTGACTCTGGCCAGTGAGGACATTACCAGAGTTCAGCATCTCCCTGGAGAAACCAAAGCATTGAAATGTTTGCTGGGAGCATAAAGAACATTGCCTAGCTGACCACTAATAACCAAAAAAATTCAGGGCACAGAGAAGTCTCAGAAGCTCCACGTACTGAATAAATACCCACAATCTGTATTTTATAATGTATTTAAATCGAAAGATAAATCTAGATTTACGTAAAGTTGTTTTATCTTATTGTGAAAATAAGTGAAGTCTTTAGAGCTGCTTTGCATGCAAATTAATGCTATTTTAAGAGTTTTGGATGGCTAGATCAGCACAGTATGTATAGAGGGGAAAAAAATTGGGTTTTACATCTGTACATCCACAAATGAGTGTTTGACACCCTGTGATTCACTTCATTAAAGTCAGTTATTTTCACACTTCTGTTCCAAGCAATAAAATGTGGGGAAACATTAAGTAAGGGAGCAAGGAGTGCATTAATGTCAGAGCAGCTGTGAAATTAATGTGACCCTAAATAATAACCCTTGAGGCAGCACTGTTCATATGGCAGTGACCAGGGCATTGCCAAGAGCTGGATTTGAATTGCACATTGTGTTCCAAAACCAATGCTCAGCAGTTCAGGTGAAGTTAAGGTTCCTTTTTTCCAGAAGTAAATAAAAGCAGAAACCCAAACCAGAATAAACCCACTCACACCCACGGAGCACAAATAAACTGTGGGTGAAAAACCACATTTTTGTGCATGTAAAACAAATAATTGTTTATGTTCTGGGGGGGAAAAAAAATCACATCTGTTTCCAGTAGCATCAGCAGTATCTGTAAATGCAGTGACAATTGTTTCATAATTAGGAAATTCCCAAAATGTAGATAACAAATGTAATTTTAGTAATGGGAATTGAATTGCAGGTTTTGCATATTTGTTTTAAACCAGTAATTTCAATAGGTGGATAAATTTGTTGATTAAAATCCACCATGAAATTTATGTTCATCACTTGCACAATTAAGCAATGCTGACTTATTGCAGTATTGTAGCTAAATAAAATACCAAATATTTTCTGATAGACACCTTTTTGGGCAGCGAGGCAACAGGGAAGGGAATGTTAGTGTGTGACAAAGTGTACAGAGAAGTCTGGATTTTATTCTTCCCACATAAACATTCAGCCATAAATAAAATTTTTCTTGTAATTCTCAGCCAGACTTTTAAGCACGCGTTCAGGTAGATGTGGGAAGAGCTGGTTGACACTGGCAACATTTGAAATGTCTGAAGAGCAGCTCTCAAGCTGATGAGATTGTAGCTGGAACAGCAAAGCCTCTTTAAAAACAACTCCATAAAAAGCTCTTTTCTGTCGCTTGTGAAGGAAGATAAGAAGTTGAGTGTGATTCTGTGAGGGTGGCTTAGAGAATGTCACCTGCTACTGTCACCTGGGTTTTGTTGGGTCTCATTAAATGGCCAAAATACCTAATTGTTTCTTTGTATAATAATTTGAACACTGAGGTTTGAAGTATTTTGGTTGAGAAATGTTACTCTACTACCTCATGGAATTTGGAAATTATGGTTAACAGAACCCATTGGATTTGTGAAAGGGCAGCAAAGCTGATGGAGACATTAAAACCCCCACCCTGCTCAGTGTTTCTTCTATGAGGAAGTTTTTTCATTCAAGGACTGAATTCAGGAGCAGGGATGAAAAGATGCAGTTTTGCTCATTTCTCCTCACTTTATGGAAAGAAACACCCAAGTTTGTTTTTCTTGCTGTTAGCAAGGAGAGACAGAAGCTGTGTTTTAGCCCACATTCTACATTTAATTTGTGGTTTCATTAGACAGAGCAGTGAGCAGCCTTTTCTACCTCCTTAATTCTCCTCCAGTAGCTTCCCAAGAGCTCCTTGTTTCTTTTACTTTTGCCTTACTAAACTGTAGAAGGCTGATGAAATTTTGAGGGGACAGTGTTTGCAATATTGCAAAAGTCTTCTATGTGCTTTCCAAGCTGCTGGTCTGAAGTGTGACTTGTAAAGAAAACGTGGGAAAGCCTTCAGATCCTGAAAGTTGGAATGTTTTAAATGAAAACTGTCTCTGCACAGATCTGTTTAATAACTAGGCTAAGGAAAAGATTGCAGTCCCTCACCATCAGTATCTTTGAGGATGACAATTGTGGGGAGGCTTTTAGGACATGGGTGTGTTCTTCCCTGATTCTGCAAAGGATTGCTACAGAGAGAGGTTATTAATGAAGGTTTTTCACTGAAACAATGGTGAATGACCAGCACTTATACACTTATGAGGTACAGAGATGCTATAAAAAAGAAATAGAAGCCACCAAAATGATTTCCCTGCTGATAGAGTTCTGTTCGTGTTTTGCATTATTTAGAATATACAAGAGCTAAATTAGATACCATGAGTGTTGAAGGCCAAAAGATGGTTGAAATATTTGACAGGCTTTTTGTTATTACCTTTAAGGTTGGAGTGTCTGAAAAGCAAGCAGACATTATGTCATCCTGCAGCAGGAATATGTTCTTCATTTGTCTGTGGTAACAGTGAAATCTCATTTAGAATAACCTATATACATGTGTGTGCATACACCTTAAAGGTTTGATAATGGGGGATTTAGCTACAAAGTTGTCAATGCTTTTGAAATGTCTTACATATTAAAGAGACTGGAAAAATATAATATAGATATTTCTCTAGCTGAAATAGTACAGGAAAACTGCAGAGAGACTTAGTGCAGCAATTCAATACAGAAACTGAAAACCCTGCCTTTATTGTTGCCTGTTTGTAACACTGTTGCCTGCACAAGCCACATATCCCAAGAATTATTATCAGTTTCCTGCCTTCAATATAAACAGCTTTTCAGGATGACTATGAGCCAAGCTTTAGAGATGCAGTCATCTATCCAATAAAAACAGGATAAGAAACCCCAAGTCCTTCACTAGATAATTTCATTGTGTGTTTTAAATACTCTCTAGGAGAAAGGTTCAATGTACAAAAGCTTTGAGCAGCTGAAGGCTTAGCTGAAACATTTCTAAAGAGATGCTAAGAGCACAGAAGGGGAGCATGAAAATCTCCTGCAATATGCCAAGGAGAATCTTTCACAATGAAGTTTGACCAGACACTGTCAAATTATGGACTTTATATTTCTCTGTTAGGTGTTTTCTGTGCATCAGCTCTGCTCCTGCTCTCCTGATTCTAAGACATTCTGCTTGGAAAATTTAATTCAGCCAGTTTTAGCTCGAAGTCTTTTGCTGTCACAATTCCCCATGTTTATACTTAGGGCAGGGGGAAGTATGAAATTAAGCATTGTTACAGCAAAATGAACCAAATTCCCAACTTTTAGAAGCGAGTTTTCCTTCTCAGATTTTGCTCTGACTAAAAAGAATTCCAATTTGGTGTCGAGTTATTTCACTGTTCCTAAAATTGTCACTGTTGGTCTCCCCAAGCTCAGCTGCATGGCAAGGTAATGGGATGAAGTTTGTAACATCAGGGTTGTGGCTTTTAATGCCTTGAAAATTCAGCTTTCATCCAAAGGCAAACCAATGCCCAGGGTGTTCTGAGGGAGCTGTTGGCCATTCTGTGGGACTCTCCCATCCCATTTTGCTGGGAATACTCTGCCACCCCCCAAGCTTCCCTCCCCAGCAGCCACTGGCCAGGAGCAGTTTTACATCAGCCCTGAGGAGCAGCAGATGAAAACCTGCAAATCCCATTGACTGTCTCAAGCCATCCAGTTCTCTCCCCAACTTTGCATGTGTTAACATGTTGATAATGACATTTTCTCTGGGTTCAAGTGCTCCATTATCAAGATTAACCTTCATTTTATTCTTCCTTCTAATATATATCTTCAATGTTAACTCTTCTTCAGGGATCTCTTATCATTTCCTGAACCCTCAATTTAGTAAATCCTGCTTATTCATGCCCTTTTATTATATTCCTTTCTTTTAAGTGTATCTATTCCTACCTAGAATTGTCAAGGAAACCACCATCTTTGGCTTAAACAACATCCCCAGAGCTTGAAAGAGCAGTGTTATTAGATGGAGGAGTGAAATTATACTTTAATTTGCTTCCTAAATTACTTTAAATTATGTATGACCTCTTTTTTGCTCAATGTATCCTTTAAATTTGAAAGCTTAAATAGGAAAAAACTTTGTTTTTCATTACTAACTCCCTGATAATTAAGTATATACTGAGTTTGTTTCAAAAACTGTTAAAGGTTTGGAGTAGAGTCCCTGAATCTCCAGATCTTGTAACAAAGCTTGAGAATACATCCCATCCTGTATCAGTTATTATTTTAGTTATTATTTTATCATAAAATGCCGCTTCAGTGCTGCTTCACTACCCACTTTGTAGGCAGGACAATGATAGCACTTGACAAGAAAATAATAAGTATTTTTATGAGAGTTCCTCCTTCCTTTGCTCTATAAAGAAATTCTTCCCCTTCTTGACCCCCAGCTGGAAAACACCAGCTGGCCTTTGAATAAAAAAATAAAAATATCAAGTTAATGCCTTTGGAAATTCAGAGAATAGATATCAAATATATCAAATACTATAATGTAATTTAGAGCAGGAGTGTAGAAATCAGGTGTATAAATTATTATAATGTTATCAAGTCTCTTCCAGGCATGTCTCATCTTATGATCAGAGTTATTTAAAATGTGATACAAGGGGAGCCTCCAGCCAGGTGTCAACCCCTCCTTCCCCTGAACTCTGACTTGGCTTTTAAGGAGCAGGGCTGTCACAAAGAGATTTTAATGGAATGAGGAGGGCAAGGGGACCAAGGGCCACAAAGGCTCCAGGGAAAGCACAGGAGATTAAAGGATCAAGATAATTGCAGCAACTCGGGGGTGAGCTGTCTGCAGCACGTGTATTTGTAACATCTTACAAAGGGGAAAACATCCTCCTCCAGGCTGGAGGGTAAATCATCACCTTTCCAAGGGACCACAGAGGGGCTGCCAACACACAAAGCAGATCCTTGTGTGTTTAGGAATGTATCTCCCCATCCACCTCTCCTAACCTGGGCCCTGGCTGCCTCCTGCTCCATCTGCCTCACTTCCAAACTACCAACAATTCCCACGCTCTTCCTGGAGCCTGCTCTGGCAAAACTTGGGGAACACGAAATGAGGGAATTATACATTACACAAAGTATAGAAATAGAAGGTTTAAAATTCTCTTCAACTCATTTGTTTGTGTTTTTTGGTTTTGAGGTGGTGATGTTACTGCGTTGGGGATTTTTTATTATTCTCCTTACTTAGTGCAAGAGATGAAGAATGAAGATTTTTCACTCATTTTTCCACTCTTTTGGTTTCATTAAATCAAAATGCATTTGGTCTTTAGCAAGCATCAATTCTCCAAATGTTTTGTGGAGAGGAAAAATGCATTTATGTCTTTGTGGCAACATTAAACAAGGGAAGAAAAGTGACAAACATCCCATCAGGCTGTGTAATTATTGCCTATCACTCCTGCAATGTCTTCAGCTCTGTATTTATCTTCTGTACTTCTTTCTCCAATCCTTCACTGGAGTGAATAAGATCATCTACACCTACACCTGAAGAGGGAACAGAATGAAATTATAGACATTCTGTTTCAAATTTAATGAGGAGTAACATGCGTGTTCCAGAGATGGAACCTGGATCTCGTTACCTATAAACACGAGAAATATCTCGGGCTGAAGACAAGACTGTTTTTCACATCCTGATCCCAGCTACAGCCCACTTGGATGAATCACAGAACTACTTAATAGGATCGAGAAATGACAGGAGTGACAAGTAATTGTAGCAGTTTATTTCATTTTCCTTTGCTGATAATGCACTGCTGAGGGCTCCATGAAACTCCTGTAGCTGTCCAGGAAAGAAAAATCAAGTGTAAGCAGGGGGTTAGTGGAGGAAGGCTTAGGCAGTTACATTGCACTGTTTACTTTCCTTCCATTTCTGGTGAGACACCTTGATCCTAAAATAATATTTCCTGTTCCACTGGCTTTCTAGTGCTTGGCTGTTGGTCAAGTGCAAGGGAAAAAGGTGAAATTCCAACTACCAAATAAAAAGCAATGTTCCAATATCCAGACATTTTTAATACTTGCCCTGGCAGGATTACAAATGAAACTGCTGCTGCACAGCTGTTGTGAACAGCCTTAACTCAAAACCAACACTTTCCTTGATCACAAACAAAATTTAGAGATTTGCTGTAAAATTATTGTAACATTTTAATAGCACAGCAGGCACTGAAATCCTGGTAGGTCATTAACTCCAAATTCATTCTTCTGGTCTTCAGTAATCCCTAGCTGCACATCTTTATGGTCTGAGGAGGTTTCCACAAAGGATTTAGATGTTCATTCCATGGTCTAAAACAGACAGAGAAGAGAGAAGAGAAACATTTTTCTCCCCTCTCCAGCCTCTAAGCCAAGTTAGGGATGTGGATGGTACTTTAGGCATATTACTGTTCAAAGCCCACATTTTTATTTTTTTTTTCTGCCAATCTGATGGTCTTTGAGATTTTCCTTGGTTAATTTGCTAAAAAATTCTCCAGGGACTGTTTGTAGCTACTCCTGTTTCACTTTGGGTCCAGTGTCCTGGTAATAGGGGTCAGATCCTCCCCAGGGACACTTGTTCCTGGAAGAAACACCAAGGAAAACACTCTGGTTCTTTACACCAGCTGCTCTGACCTCTAGAACCTGGGAGGGTGAGACCTAGTGATCAATAGAAGACAGATCACAATACATGAGAAAGGAATACAGTGTCAACACCCACAAGGATGGGGGTTTTTCCCCTGATTTTATGTCTATGATGTCTTTATTCTTTTTTTTTTTTAATGAGATGCCAGGTTCAGTCCTGCATTAAAACATCTTGGTCATGTTCATCAGCCTGGATAGGCCCACAGCCAAAGGCTTTGGATTGGCTCTGGTACAATAACAACTTGATACTCGAAATTCCTGAAACGTGAGAGAAATTTGCCAGGAATTAAACCCTGCTCCAGTAAAGAATTGTGTGAAGTACTTTACTAATTGTGACAGCTGAGCTTTCCTGAAGTCCTGAGGTTCTCAGGTGCCCTGCAGTTGATGGTGAGAGCCCTGCACCCCTGGGATTGGCTGAGCCCACCAGGTGGGCTGGGGAGGGGCTGTGGGCACCGAGCATTTACCTGGCAGCTCTGGGGCTGGGAGCAAACGGGCACAGACCCCTCAAGGTGACAGAGCTTGCTGAGTTTGGAGAGATTTTGGACTCCTCAAGGTGACAGAGCTCGCTGGCTTTGTAGGGTTTTTAAACTCCTTAAGGTGACAGAGCTCACTGGGTTTGGAGGGATTTTAAACTCTCCAAGGTGATGGAGCTCTGGGTTTGTAGGGATTTTGGACTCCTTAAGGTAACAGAGCTCTCTGGGTTTGTAGGGATTTTAAACTCCTTAAGGTGACANGTGACAGAACTCCCTGGGTTTGGAGGGATTTTGGACTCCTCACGGTGACAGAGCTCGCTGGGTTTGGAGGGATTTTGGACTCCTCAAAGTGATGGAGCTCTGGGTTTGTAGGGTTTTTAAACTCCTCAAGGTGATGGAGCTCTGGGTTTGTAGAGTTTTTACTAAACCTTGTGATACTGATAGGCTGAAGAATTATGGGTTTTTTGCTTTCTTCTCCTTTCTTCTCCTCCCTAATCTTTGTTACTCAAAGACACGAGTGGTGTTCCTCAGCACAGAAATTGGCATTTTTATGTCACAATTATTGCTCAGAAGCTCTCCTGTTTTTTATGTGCATGAGGGGGCAAGTTTAGTGTTTTATATCTGCCCTTCAGCTTTCCCAGCACTCAGGTTAACCTGTTAAATAGTCTTCTAAATATAACAAGTATTTGATATATCAATATCTCTCTCCAGTCTTCCTTATATCAGATATTCTCAAAAGCAATATCCCATCCTTTCAGATCACAACTCTGCCTTTGTATCTCCATTTCCTTTATCACCACAATCTTAAGGATCTTCTGTATCTCCTACTTGAGGGGTTTTTTTTTCCTGTATTTATCAGATTCCCTTGTTCTCTGAAGAAGGGTTTGGTGGTTTTCCATTCCCATTTATTATCTGGTGGGTTTATTTCTGGGTTTTGTGCTGCCCTAATGTTAAAGATAACAATTAATTTAAATAACAGAAGATTTCGTAGGCCAATATTGATCTGTGGTGTTGGTAAATGGTGGTATTTCTGTGTTAATCTATAGCTTTGAGCAACCTCAGAAAATGGATTCTTTGTTTTGCTCTAGTGTTTCCTTCTAGAACTTGCTGTGCATTTTTTCACAAATTTCAAGTTTTAAAAGTCAAGGATATTTCTCTAAAATTCTTAGGGATGAGTAGTTTACTGTGATTTTCATGGTGGGTGTTGGTGTGGGCGTTGAGATTTTTAAACTAAAATAAGGAGAGCGTTAGCAGAAACTTTTGTATAACAAATGTAACATCCATTGTTCAAGGGCACGATTTGTGCCTGGATATTTTTCTTTATTGGGATATTTTTCTTCACTGAAGGCAGACAGAAAAGTCTCTGAGCTGGTGGGTGGAGGTCAGAACAACATCTGCTCTACCCATGGAGTACAATCTCTGCTGCTGCTCGGAGAATCAATTGAGCCTGTAATAAGGAGAGCTCCAATACAGGCGAGATGCACAGAACATATTGATCAGAGCCTAAGTGAGCCCAGCCACAGAGCCTGTGCTGGGCCTGGCTGTACCTTGGGCAATTTACTGCCCATGGAACAGGCATTAGCAGCAGCTTTCCTGCCATGTTCAGGGACAAAAACATCCCAGACTGCAAAGCCTTTGGTAACAAAGGATGGTGTTTGTCTCCAGGATCCTGGATGTTTTCACCAGGATCCTGGTAGTTGTAATTATGGAGATGTAAGTTATTAAAACATCACTGTGTAGAAGGTTTCCTGTAAGCGGAAAATTCAAGTTTCTAAAGTTTTGTTAAAAACGTTATTTTGGGAAAGAGAGCCTGTAAACTGACAAAATTAGGGAGCTGGCTTTAAAAAGGCAAACACTTGAAAACTGGCCAGTTCTGGTGGAACTGTCTGGATCTTGAAAGAGAATTCTTAGTGTGACTCCTAGGAATATTAAAACATCAGAAACTTTAAATGAATACTTAATATTTATCAAGGACATTGCTTTTGACATCAATCCTCTAAAATATCTTCAAACACTACGTTGTGCTGCTGATATATTTTAAATACGCTTTTCATGGCTGGTGGGGGGGTGGGTTTGGTTTCCATTTTGCTGGGTTTTGTGCTTTTTTTTTT
>VYXF01008538.1:470527-553205 GCA_013397295.1 Polioptila caerulea
AAAAGGTTTTTTTTTTTCTTCCTTTCACATTTCCAGTCACCTGCTTTGCATTTACATCTCTTATTTAGGAAAAGTTTCTAGATTTTGCTTAACTGCCTTTTGCTGATGTTTTCCTCTCTGAGAGAACCCCTTTCATCTTGGAAAGAACTGGAAGAAGAGCCCCAACTGGGACTGATGTTTGTTTTCATTGAATATTATTTAATGGGAATTTAAATCACCAGGTGGATAAGTGAAGAAATGATGGCAATTTGCCCAGTTGCAGGGCTAGCTTTGGATTTGTCCCTAAGTTTGTTCTGGCATCATTCCTAGTTCATTTGCCAGCTGGTCAGCCATACCCTTGATTGCTGTTTCTGCAGGTGCCAACTCCATCCCTGCTGCTGGTATCTCTATTTATTTACCTATTGAAGTGTTCAGTTGCTTTAAGCCTTTTTCTCTTAGGATGTGGTACTCATTTTGCAAAGGTAGTTACTTGTGATTAGAGAGAGCAGCAGAGCCTGATACAGAGCCCATGGAGGCCATAGGAGGGTGAATGCTCTGCTCAAAATATAGATCTGTTATGCTTCATCTGCTCTTCCTGGTTAGACTAATGTTAATCTCCCAGGAAGGCTTATAAGGTTATTTTTCATGTTTGATTTTCCTTCTGCTGCCTTCTTTAAAAGGAGAGGAAAAAAATACCCCCAAATTATTTTATCTACTTTATTCCAACTTTAACAATTTTATACAGTGCAACTCCAGAGTATCTCAAGCTGCTCATATTTGAAATGAAAACCCCTGCAATTTGTAAACTGTCAAACTTAATACAACATCTTAGTGTTAATAGGATTTTATTGACTTCTACCATCAGCAGAGGAAGAGGTTGATAAAGTGCCACAAAGGAAATGAAGATACAATACTCATTTTACTTGCATCTCCAGAGCTGTGTAAATTTGATTGCTGAATTTATGGTAATCCAGCTCATTGGCCATTGCTCTTCTGGGGAAGTGGGGACACAAGAGGATTTCTGGAAATGAGAGTGACTTTACAGAGCTGCAAAACCAGACTTTGTGGGGATTTTGTGAGAACAGATTAAAGTCCTGGTGTCCGGTTGCTGTGAGAGAACACAAGGCTGCACTGTATTATTTATTTCATATGTTTTTACTGATACTCTGCCTGCTTTCCTTTTCTCTGCTCCCACAGGCAGCTCCATTTGCACAGCTGTTTTGGAGTGTTGCTGATAGAATTAGTGCAGTAGAATGAACAAGACTAAGAATATTAAGAAAGTGAAGCAAAGTGACAATGTGAACCTTGTGACACTTGCAAATTAAGCAAATTAATTCCCCCCCACCCCGTGTTCAGTGAAGGCACAGCCAAATATTCACAGGCTTAAAATATGAGGGGAGGTTGTAATCTCCACCATGGCCCGTGGAGATTAGGGAAAAAACCTCATGAGGTGACAAGTACTCACCAAATNTGCATTTCCCCCCCACTCCGTGTTTAGTGAAGGCACAGCCAAATATTCACAGGCTTAAAATATGGGGCAAGGTTGTAATCTCCACCATGGCCCATGGAGATTAGGGAAAAAAACCTCATGAGGTGACGAGTACTCACCAAACACCAATGAGTTGTGTTTGGCAGAGAAAAAAACCCATGGTCCTTTGCCTTTTTAAAAGGGTCATGTGTTTGAAGTGACTCTTACAGCTCTTTGATCTCTTAACCATTCTGTAAATGTGGAATTAAAATAGCTTGGGGTTTTTTGATAGTAAATTTTACTACATTTCATCATTATTTTATTTGTTTTCTAGAGTATTTACATGTCAAAGATTTTTAAATTATAAAGTCAGAAATAATTCAGGCTAAAGGAAATCTACTAATAAAATATCAGAATACACTGCTATGAGTATGTACTCTCTGCTGATAACAATAACATTTAATAGACTGGAAACAGACTAATTAAATACTGGAAAGTGTTTAGGCACGAGAATGATTCATTCCCCTGAGCTGGTCTTTCAGGTTTGCTTTGAGAGCTCTGATGGTACCTGCAGGTGATGCATTGTCAGATCCAACAAAGCCATGGTGCCTGTTAGGAAAATTAATCCACAAACACCAGAGGTTTATGTCCAAAAAGGAGACAGAGGAGTCCTTTTACTTTATTCAATAAAGGGAGAGGCCATGGGGCATTTCCCCTGGGGTCGCTCCAATTTTTGGAGGACACAGCCTCCCTTTCATCCCAATTTCCCAGCCATATTTCCCTCTCTCTTTCCCCACTGGCTGAGGGACTTGAGAGCTGCAGACTTCCCAAACACCTAATACCTAAGATTCCCCTCTAATGTATAACCTTCCCTCTTAATTTTTAATTCTTATGGAATTTATGGTTTCTCCCCAATATTTCTTTCATCTTTCAATATCCAATTTCATTTCTCAGCAAACCTACAGTTTGTTTGTAAGGCAAATACCTTTTTTCCCATTCATCTATCAGTGGAATCCTTCCCATTTTTCCATTTCTCTCTCAGTGCTGGTTTTATCTAGCAGCAGACCCACAGCTTGTTTGGAAAGACAAATCTCTCCTTCCTCTCAGTGCTGCTGCTGCCGGCACTCAGACAATGTGAGCAAGGGATGGTGGGTCCTGTGGATGAGGAACAGTGAATTTCCCAATTTGGCTGACTACGAGGCTTAAGATTCTCCCACTTTCATTGAATATGGTCTTTATATTTCCCAAACAGAACTAACTTAAGCAATAAAATCTGAATTTTCTGAGGGACTCAAGTTTTTCCCAAACCTAAAAGGAGTTGTTTGAATTTGAAGGAGCTGTGCTTACCAGGACATAGAGATTCTTGTTGGAAATGCCAACAGAAAATAATTCCTTGCCTGTGTCCTCAGGAATTGCCAACTGCCTGGCACCCTGTGGGTGCTGCAAGGCTAATCTCATGGCCAGGGAGGTGTTCTAACTATACAGAAAATATGTAGAGGAAATTCCAGAGTATGCACTGAAAAAAATGTTCTTGATTGGCAGCTGAGCATCCAAAATGGAAAGGAATAGATTTTGTGCCTTGCATGTAACTGCTCTTTTTAATTGTCTGACTTTAGGATTCTCCTGTGTTGTTAATGGTAAAGCAGAGTAAACTCTGTGGTCTCTTAGGAAAGTTCAGTGCTGGTGTTACAGAAATCAGTACAGCACAATCTCATTACTGGCTACATTTGATTTATTTTTTGTGGTTTCAAAATGCCTTCTGTGGCTCATTCACAAGTTTCTCTCCTTTCATCTCAGAAAATTAGTCCACTTTCATCAGACAAAATCATGTATTTCATGAACAACAGGGTATTAGCAGCAGATGGGCTTTTATCCCTTTAATTCAGAAGCAAAAATACCTAATGAGGTGTGGTTCAAGATTTTCATCTAACCTAGTTACAATCTATTTTCACATATTTTATCCACCTGGAGTGTCCTTTTACTCTGACTGCCCCTAGTTGCCCCCTTTGCTGGAGCAGTTGATCCCTGGAAAAAACAAAGCTTTCTGCAATCATGTCTATAATTTGACTGTAACATTGTTATAATTATTCTGGGATATAATTTTGGGTCAAACTCCATTCTATAAAGTTTTTCCTGCACCCTTAGCTTCAGCACTTTTCATTTTAAAGTGAAGCAACAAACCATAAAAGAAAGAGAACAATGCAGATCCAGCAAAGCCATAAGTTGCTATTTCAGTCTTTTCTATGCAATAGCAAAAAGTGCATTTCTCATTGTTTCAGGAATAAAAATGTCACCTCTGGGAAAGGGAAGGGTGAGGTGTAAGCCTGGGAAAATGAAGACTGTAAGCAAATGACTAAAGGTTAAGCACACACTCTGAAGTTACACAGGTCTCCCCTGGAGCTGGTTTGACAGATTTTAGCTCAGCCAAGAGGTTTTCATTGAAAAAGTTGGTTCTTTCTCACTGTAAGAAAACAAATTCTTGTTTCTTGAAGCTTCCTGGGGTTTGGTGGTTTGATGAGATCACCTACCATGATCTGAAATAACCTGTGTGATGGAGTCCAAGTTCCAGCATCCCCGGGTTTTGTGATCCCTCCAATTTTTAGTGAGAATCTCCCACGTGATCAGGAATGCTTTTTCTCTACTGCAATTCCTTTAAAATCCCTCCCCCAAACCTGCGACATAGTTCAAGAAACAAGTTCCCTGTTTTTAAACTCTGAAGCATTAAGAGGAGTGAAGAAAGGTTTTCTAGCATCTTAAACCAGGAGCTGAATGTATAACCTTGATTTATAGGTTTGAAATCTCTGAAATATTTATGTAGGTCAGGTTTATATTCAACTCCATTGGAATGCCTAGCTGGCTTTTTGGGGTTGTTTTTTGTTGTTTTTGTGTCACGTAGGAAATCCTGGTGCAGTCAAGCTCTTGAAATGCAGGATTTGCTATTGGAAAGTGAATGCCATGAACCCTGTGACACAATGACCTGCGTCAGGAAGGGACTGCTGCAGCCCCTGGGAGCTGAGTCTGGGTGAACTCTATCATCATGGACATTTGTCTCCACTTGCAGAACATCTGAGAGGGAGGGCTGTGAGATTTTTGTGTCAGACACGAAGCCTACAGCGAGCATCTGCCAAGTTACTCAAGTGCACAAGGATCCAGTGTCTCCCACTTATGTCACTTTTATGCAGAAAGGACAAGAAATTTCGTAATTCCTAAGTTATGTTACATTTGTTGTAGTGTTTCAATTTGTTTCACTCCTCTAAGCAAGACTTTTCAAACAGAGTACGCATATATACGTGTGTATATGCACACATCGACTGTTCTCCTTTTATATATAAATATAAACAATATTTTGATCAAAAATTGAAAAATAGTTCAATGTTTGGAATGCACAGCTTGGATCTGAAATAATCTCTGGGTGACAGGGTTTTTGTAAAACATTCTGCAATATTTCCATTTCTCAACCGCTTGTCTGAGAGGAAGCATTCCTGTGTCTGTGAAATCAGTACCCAGAAAAGAGATTTGCAAAGGGCTGCAGTGAGAATCAAACTGTCTGCTTATGCCTCTACCCTGTTCAGGTAGCCCTGTAGCCTCATAGCTGAATAACCAGCTTGGGGAATTTCATTATGCATGATAATTCCTATGTGTAAGTACGTAGGGATTCATAACATGAAATGAGTTTTCATTCTTACATTGGCCAGAGCATTTACAGGGCACTGCTGTAACTCTGAGCCCTGAGATCTTCAGCAGGACCTGTGCTTTGGTCTTTGGGTTGTTTGGTTTCTGCCTATTGGGTGTAGAGCTAGTAGCAGTGGAATGAAATCTTGCTAGGATCAGACTTAACCTTCTTTTCTTGGAAGCCTTTACCGAGTTCTCAGCGTTTGCCTCCCTGATTTCAAGGAGCAAAGCTGTTCGAGTAGTTTGAGAGAACTAGTTTGAGGTGAAATACTAAACATTTGAGAGCTTGTTTATGATACAGAATGCACCCCAGCACATTTGGTCTAGATATGTCAAGTAATCAGAAGAAAATATTCTTAAAGAAAAGGCATTTTCTCGTGTTTGGTGGTTTGGATTTTCCTCCCTCCCTTTTTCCCATTTCATAAAACAGAGTTCACAATTTCTCTGTAACCCCCACACCCCATCATCCCCCAACACCCCTAGGAATACACTTGTGAAAGTTTGAAATAAGTAACCTTTCTCCCATTGCAGTTGTTCTGGTGGAAGTTGAAAGCTGAACTTTGTACTAAAGCGCTAGTTTTGTTGAATCAATAAGCTTCTATCCATTTTCATCTGTAGTTCTAGAGGAAGCTTGTTTGCACTGTTTGGTTTACTTTGAATGTTAAATATCAAATCAGCTTGACATACGAGGCAAAGTGTGGGCAACACCTCCATGTTTCTCAAAATGAGTTTTAAATTGTTTTCTTTAAGCCGAGATTAAATATGCATTGGTTTAGGTTCATTGTTCTTTATCCTAGCTATTTTTTTTTCCTTACCTCAACTCTGAGACAATGCATTAGAAAATTTACAAAACAAATGACAAAGTTTCAAGAAGACTCATGATTTGCCTCTTGGGTCTTGTTCCACATAGCACAGGCTGGTTTTTACATTTATACACACATATTTAGATGTGTCACCTTATTATTGTGTTTGATTGAAAATACTATATAATATTCCTCAGTGCTTTAATTGTTATTTTTCATAAGACTGTTCCTTGCTTTGGATATTTGTTTTTCTGTGGCTCCAAATGTCATTTTCACATGACACCATAAACTCCAGCACAACACACAGGACACACTGTTGGACAGGAGTTTCATGATAATAGAAGCAAATCATGAGGTGTTTGCCCAGTTATAAGCATTTAGGACCTTCCAGGTCATGCTCTTGGCCTGAAAAAACTTTCCCCAAAATGTTCAGGAGACTGAAATTCACTGCCTTGTTTCCACTGAAGTGCCTGATTTTCTTTCTTTTCTTTTTTTTTTTTTCTTTTCCTAAAATGAAAATTAAATCAGGTAATTTAGGAGTCTAATCCTTAGCACTTGTGGAGCAAATCTTCTGTGTCTTAGTGGAACAAATTATCCTGCCTGTCTCGGGTATCGCTTTCTGCTCGTTGAGGTTAGATGAAAAATAAATGTTGCTGATGGATGGGGAAGCATCCCTGCAGGCACAGGGCTGAGGCCAGCGCTGCTCCAGCTACCCAGACGTGGCTGTTTCCCTGGCATCCTGGCTCAGCAGCAAGGTTGGAGCTTTCTGCTGAAGTGGGGCCCTTTTCATCTCTCTGGTATTTCATTTGATGCATATTTTAGGAACTCATGTCACTTACAATCCTGAAGATGGATTTCTTATGCTCTTCATCTCTCCCCAAAGGGGTGAGTAGCACCAGCCCTGTTTGAGACGTTTCCCTGCCCTCCATGAACTTCAGTAGATGTTCCCATCCCAGATTGTTCTGTTCCATATTGTAATGGTAATATTCATTGGATTATTTATTGTAACATCCTAGCACTAAATTTTCCACCAGATATTACTATACCTTGCAAAATAATTTATGGACTCCTATGTTTTTCTTCTCTTTTGAATTCTTTTGTTTCTTCTCTGCTAGCTAGGTGTATTTCACTTTGGTTTATCACTGTAACTGAACAGTCTAATAAAGCATTCCCTTGTTTCACTCCTCTGTTTTCTCCTTTGAATTATAGATCTTTCCATTTGTTTATTCTCTTTCTAATGTCTTCATTTTGGGTTACACCAGGTCCTGATTCACCATTCTTTTTCTGCCCACTCCTCGTAGTTCCTCCCTGAATATCTTTTGTATCCTGACCTCGTAGCCTTTTTCTTGATACTTTCACTGAATTGAGGTTTGAAATGGGTCTGGCATTGGCCCTTGGGTTGGTGCAGGCAGGATCTTGGCTCTTGGAGCACTGGATCAGCAAAACTTGGTCAGCAGAACCGATTGAATGTGCACAGGGAAGAGATCAGTTGAGTGAGACATTGCCATGCTGTTCAGACTGACTTGTCTGAATGATGTGCTAAGGTTTTGAAAGAATAAATAAATCAGCCAGCGTGAAACTGCAGAGCACAGCTCCAGCTAATTTTGTAAGAGCCAGTCCTTAATCTGAGTGTGTGTGGTAAAGCTGATTTCACATCAGCAAATCCCAGTGCCAGGTGTCACTGCTGGGAGCCTCTACCACAACATCTGAGGCTCACCAAGTTTACCAGTGCAGTAAAAGAGGAGGGGAAGAGCTCGTGCAATGCACCAAATATTTACAGTGACCCCCTGCTCAATAGGGAATAGCACAGAAGAGGAACCTAAAAAAATGGATCCCATTTAACTTCCCAGTTTTGTTCTGGCATATGGAGAAGTTTGTCCATCCCACTAGAAGGTAAACAGAGGTGTGGATCCCTTTGTTTGTTTTACCACCCCTCCTTAGACAGCAGAAGAAGGAATATTATTAGTCCAGAAGCCAATGCCACAGGTTATGGCAGCAGAGAATTTCTGTCAACTTCTGCAATGATGATTAGTGCTAATATTGTGCCTAAGCAATGAAACTGTGGGAAAATACTCACGTGTGCACTATTTGAATTGTACCAAATACAAGTGTACTTCTTTCCTCGAATTTGTCAAATTGAGGTTAGAAATAATTTCATCAATGAGAAGATGGCATACTGAGTCCTCTTACACAATTCACCTGGGAAATAACAAATACTAGGAAAAGAATCTGAATTTTCCAGCTGTAGTTTGAATTCTGCCACTTCTGTGAGAGGAGGATGTGGTTACAAGGGTGTAACTCAACAGCTCTGAGCGCTGGCACAGGAGCTTTAGGAGCTGCACATAGACTTCATAGAAGTTTATATTGTTTTCTTTGGTAAGTAAAGCAAAACGTTCTGCTGACTCTGGAGATTATCACTGTTTATCCTCAAGCTACTTACACACCAAAATTAATATTGTTCATCAGGTTTCTTCTTTTGCATGCCTCTCAGTTGTAATTCCTCAAAGTACAAGAAGCAAATTAATAGGGACTGCAGACAGTTTGATGTCTTTTGACATCTATTCTTCTGAGTAACCTGACAGCCACTGTCTCATGGAGCTCATTTTCTTTCTCTTCTTCCTGATGACAGAAATGAAGAGTGTTAGAAGAGCATTCCTGATGTCTCTGCTTTATTTTAATGTTGCTGGTCTGGTCTTTAACGGTTTATTGTAATACAATCATTAAAATTTGGCCAAATCCTCCTACGCAGAATTGCTTTTAAATGTCAAAAAAACACAGAGTTGGTGCAAACCCCCTGTTTTTCTGATAATGTTGGCTCCATCCAATTGCAGTTTCAATAACTTTTCAAAGTCAAGATGCTGTTGGGTTGTTTTCTTCCAAAGTTCAGAGGAGGAAACCAAAACTCCTTCCCTGTGGAAGCAGAGTCCTTGCATAAAAACTCTAAGACTTGTGAATCACTCCTGGCAGTGTGGAACCACTTCATATTCTCCCTGTGTATAGTTTAACCCTAAATGTATAAAATGTAATTTATACATCATGTAACTGTGCCTTGAGAAGTTTTCCTAATTCCTCCCTAAGGATTTCTTAAGAACCAGTAAAAGCTGTCACCTTAAATATGCTGAGACAGGAAGGAGGTGTCTTCGCGTGTATTCATATAATTTTTCCTCTTTTATTTCTTTTAAAGTGTATTTTGCTTTCAAGTATTGGTTGACTGTGTAAAGTCATTTGACAACAAAGGCGTGAAGTTCACTGCTTATCCTATGGATAAGGAAATAGCTGCACATTTTTTGAGTGTCTAATAATGCCAGAGGTAAGGGATTCTCTGAGTCAGTCTTTTGAAGACCTTTAACATATTTGACTTTTAATATTCCCATGTGTAAAGTGGAAGTAAGAAATCTTGCATTTGCTTCAAAACTAGCAGAAATACAGGATGTGTTACAGCTCTTTCTCTGGTGTTCTGTAGTCTCAGGGGGCTGCCAGGAGTGAATAAGGCTCTTTTGTAAGGTTGGACATGAACCAGCCTCAAAGGGCGCAGGGGGGACTGGGAGCTTTTGTAGTGCATCAGTCCCACTGGAATGCAGCAAGACCCACTTCCAAAAGCACTTAAACAACCATGGAATTATCACTCCTTGGGTGCTTGTGAAAATAGTACCTCAGGAAAAGTAAAAGCCAAGTGTGAAGAGAGCTTGGTGGCTCAGAAGTGGAGCAGCAGGTGATGGGTGCATGACAGGCAGCTTCTTCCCCTGAGGTGAAACACAATCGACTTCCAGGAAATGCTAAATGGGAATATGGGATTTTGATGACAAAATCAGTTATTCCCTGAAGAAAACTGTAAGACTCAACATCTCTGTCCATCTTGGATAGATTTTTTTCTTTTATATATTTATAACTCTTTACTATTCTTATATTTTTGCATGCACAACACTTGTAGCCTACTTGTAGTTTGAAGGCTGAACTGCTGCTCAAGGAAGATGGAGCTGATTTCTTACTAATGCATCACTGAGATGGGCTTTAGTAGCTGTCAGGCATTTCAAAACATCCTACAAGGCTTTGATTTTAATTTAATAATAATAAGGTCATGTCAGTCTACAAACCTGAATATTTTGGATGGTGCAGCCAAAATATCTCTGGTCATGCAGTTAAATTCACCTGGGCAGTACTTTCACATGAAATTAGGAACACATTTCTGTTGGAATAACTGCTGTGGATGAGTTATTTGGCTTGACTTTGATTCCAAGAGAGCAGGAAAATTGAAGATGATTTTGCTGGATTTTTTCCTCTGCTTTCTTCTGGAAAATCTGATTAAACCTCTTTCTAACCATTCCTCCCTAGGGGTCTCATTTGCTACTGAGAAATTTTAACATTGCTTTTGAACTGCAAAAAAATTGCAACACAAGCAACATTTTAATGATTACCTGGTTATATTTAACATCCATAAAAATTCTCTTGTTTAGGGAGCTCAAAATAATTGAAAATATATTGGTTTTAAATTATGTATGGACTGTTGAAGCGGAGCACAATCAGAAGAAAGATATTTCTTGTAAAACAACTTGGCTGAAATAAGCCTCCTGTCTACCTCAATTATCATGGGCAATTTTTTGAACATTGCATTGAACTTGGAGTGTTGAGCACAAGAGTTCCTTCATCAAACGCTGTGGATCCTTCTGTAGTTAGAGGTAGGATTCTGTATCTCCAAAACGCAGCCACTCAAGGGACTGACGCTATTCATGTGAGCAGTTAAGGGGAGAGGATAATTTTTTGGTTACTAATGAATGTGACCAGAGCAGTAGCACAGAGAGATCTGCTCCCAGTGCTGGTGTGGGTGAGCAGCCAGAATTCTTCCCATCCCCACTGCTCCCCTGTGTGCAACTCCCCTGTCCCCAATTCACTCTGAACTCCCTTATGAGCAAGGTGTTTCCAGACCAGTGAAATGGAACTTTCCTGAAGTCCTTCATCCCCAACACTGGGTTTTTGTCACTGTTTCTTGCCTTTCTTGCCCCCAGTCAAATGCTGACATGTTAACAGGGGGCATTGAAACACTCTGTGTGCAGCTGTGGGACTTGAAGCCCATCGTGATCTGATAAGCTGCTAGCAGCATACATTCCTCAGGAAATACATTCTGGTTTAGCCCCTCAGGGGCTTGAGAGGCCACAAAATGGAATTTGTGGTGGTTTGTTGGGACTTGGAGGACACACCCCAGTGTTCTGGCTCAGGGCCTAGTGGAAGGACAGAGTTCATGGTGGTGCCTTTGTGGCCTTGTTTGTTACTTGCACGTTCTATGCCAGGGTGGCAGGGCACCTGTCACAGCAGGTGGGATGGCAGGAGTGTTCGAGCAGGGAAACCAAAGCTTTTGTGCTGGGTCTGAGCTCTGTTCTGCTCTGGGGTGGGAAGATGAGAGTGAGACAGAGAGGAAAGGCCCCAGTGGCAGAGCACTGACCAGGGATTAGGGTGGCTGCAGGGACAGTGAATTCCAGCATGGACACAAACCCAGCAGAGATTTTTACTCAGGCTCCCCATGTCTGATGTGTGTAACACTGAGGGGTCTTTCAGACTCAATGACAGCTTGAGTAAACAGAGTGAATAGGGGCAAGGGTTTGGGGTTTTTGTCTCTCCCTCAAAGTCAGAGAATCACAGAGTGGGTAAGACTGGAGGGAACCACGGAGGGAATCCTCTGGTCCCCCCTCCCTGCTTGGGCAGGGCCATCCCAGGGCACAGCATTGTGTCCAGACAGCTCAGGGGCTTCTCCAGTGAGGGACACCCCACACTGCTGCTGGGCCGTGTGTTCTGGAACATGGACACCCACCCTTTTTGGAATCCTGTTCAATAAGGCATTTGGCATTTATTTCTTAGTTTGTGGAGGTACATTCAGCTTGAAATATCTTGGGTTCATCCAGCATTAAGGAGACTGTTCAGATGGATTTTTTTCTTCTTGTGTTTCTCTACAGACATATGAAAGTATATATTTTAAACTTCAGAGACCAGTTCCTTTCTTGTTAAGACAAATCCCTTTTACCTATCGAAACAGTGTGTAATTGTAAGAAAGCACTTGTCTTTGACGTTTTTGTAAGAGGGAGCATTATACTAGAACTAAAATAACACATTGTGGTGGTAACACATTGCATGATAAATAACAAATTTTGGGGTTGTAGCACCAACATGAGCATTCCCCCACTCACCCACACACCATGCTCTGCAAGTCCAGTCCCAAAAGCTCTCTTCTTTTGATGGATGGCAAGTCTTGGAAAACAAATGTTCTCAAAGATGTCTTGGTAAATCAGAATAATTATTTGTTTTTATTATCTTTTGTGTGTGTTAATTTTATTTTTTTATACCAAGTACTTTATAAAGGGTACTTGAAACAATTCAATGAGAAATGCCTTTCATCAGAAAGATCTGGATCCTTTTATCATTCACTTCTGTGATGAAATTTTCCATGACTTGAATTGATCTGAATCACAATAAGATACCATTAAGTCAGTGCTTTTTGTGTTCAATGGACTATATAAAGGTCTGGCTCAATATTTTTTTCATATTCACAATGTTACAAAGTCTTGGCATACAAGAAAAACTTCTGGAGTTGTAACAAATTATGCTCTGAAAAACCTTTCACAGCCATCATTGCATTTTTGTAAATGTTTTTGGTCTTGACAAATTACTTAAAACATCCAAAAAAAGGCACTGAAAAATTTCTGTTCTTTAGCTGCCTCTGGCCTTCAGCTGGAATGGGTGAGTGGAAAAAATGATCCTTTTTTTCCTGCATCCAGGATTTCATTGTGTAGTCCTTGGGAATGCTGCAGTTGAGAGGGTTTTCCTTCTGCTTTGCCAGCTAAGTTGGTCACTGCCGTTACTCTGATTTGAAAGAAGTTTCTGTTTCTGATGTTAAGGAGCCTTCAAGAATTCTTCAGGCAGAGTCTAATGCACACAGATGAAGTCAAGACGAAGTGACAAAGACAGCTTGTTCCTGAGGAAAGTTAAATATTTTTTTCAGGCTAATTTATGTGACACCTAAAGGAAAAATGCAGAACGAAACATTCTGGGTCTGCCTCCAACCACTGCTAATAGAAAGGGACAGTGACTTGCACACTGTCTGATGCAATTTATGATTTTATTCTGCACTATTCAGATACAAATATGGTTCCTCATATGTATTTTGTTTTCCTTGTGCAGTGAAACAGCACTGACAACTGAGCGGCATCTTTTATTTTTTTTTTAATTTTTTTTATGGCAAGTATCAATAGCAAAGCATGTGTTGAAAGACTTGATGTCAATTCCTGCTTTAGAGACAAATTCTGGAGTGTTTTGTCAATTCTCCCAGTAAATGCTGTCTGCACAGATCTCTGCTGAGCAGAACTGGTGTTGCTTGTTTGCAGAGCAGACACTGTCTGTGCTTCTGCCACCACCAAAAAGGCCAAGGGCTGACTCAGGCCAAGAGGAGTGGGAAAAGAGAGGTTAAGGTAACTTTAGGGACTCTAAAAGGATGTGTTCACTAAAGATGCACGTCTCTCCTGTAGGACTAGAGTTAACTATATTGTCACTTTGCAGGATAGGAGATTAATTGCAACATTCTGTGCTCTGAATATTGAACACAGGCACTTCAGTATTGACCAGTCAATGCATTTCCTCATCTGCAGGGGCTGTGTTCTCCGGGGGACACCTTTTAGAAATAATTAAGGTGCAGCTTGTAGAGCCACTGCAAAGCCACCCTGGTGATTTGGCTGCTGCCTGGCACAATGGGAATGCAGCTGACTGACAGGAGACCTCCCTGTGGCTTGAACCTCCCAAAGCAGCTGTAAATTCAGCAGCAAGAGGAAGTTTAAACAATTTGGGCATACCCCGTGCTGCTAAGGGAAAAAACCTGCTTTATCTTGATGCTTGTATTCCTCCCCTTCTGGAGAGACTCCAGCAGGAATGGGGAGAAAACCATGTGCCTTCCCTGATGTCACACCTAGTCTGGGGGCCTAAATGCTCCTATTTTTCTCCTATTTTCTAAAACGCTCCCTGCATTCATCAAAATCTAAAATCAGAACTTGCTTGTTAACTAATTGCCCTAAAACGTCTTAAAGGGTTTTTGAATTGGGAGAAAACACCTTTCAGCAACTGGGTAATAGCTGCATTTTGTACCTATTTTCCCTTTTATATTTAAATAGAACAAATTGTGTTACTGTGCTGTATATCTGGGCTCAGAATGCTTATTACCAACAGGAAGCATGTGGAAGGAGATTTTACCCTTTTTAATATATCTTAGATGTGGGATATCAGAAGGATTTTTCATTTGTATTTCTTTAAGGCAGCACAATAAGGAATCAAAGTTTTTCTCATTTGATTGTTCTGAGCATTTCTAATTGTGTGTTTGTTGGCATCCTTTCAGTGCACTTTTGCTAAACTTGAGAGTCAAGACCTGGAACTTGCTAGTGAAAAAAAACCCATGACAGAATTCTCCCTAAATGACTGCCTCAAGTGCAACCACTCAACCTGCATTTATTCATCTAAATGCAGATTTCAAGAATGTCATCCCATTTTGAATAATGCCATGGTTTCTGACACAGTGCAGGAGCTGTGGGCAATCGGGTTCTAGGAGGTCTCTGTGTGAAAACACAGAGGTGGTTCTGCCCTTTGTGGGATGAATTCCCACTGAAACACCCTTGTGGTGTTTGTGCTCCCGTAGATTTGGGTTTCACTCACCCAACTGCTCCTGAGCACACGAGCACTAAAGTGGAGAGAATGGCAACAAGCCAGCTGGATTTTGCCTCCCACATGACCCACAGGTCTGTAGGTGACCTAAGCCATTTTAGCTGCTGAAAAATGCCTTGAGGGAGGGAGTAGACCCTGAGCATCTGAATTATCAAACCTGATGGATAAGAGCATATTTGAGTGTGTGCTTCTACACTTGAGTGCCCCCTTGACCGCATGCATATGGAGCACGAGGGGAATGTCACAGGCTTTCCTACAGCTTTGCAATTCATATCTCTGCAGAAATGGGCCTCATTTTCATATGCACGGGCACTTCAAGCCTCAGGACCCATTTATTGGTGCTCCTGAGCTGCTTGTTGGGGCACCAGCCTGGTGCAAAGTGTCGCCACTCTCTGCTTGTAAAATTTCTCCTCTTGCAGACTTTCTGCAGCCCCTCCTGAGCTGTGGGCTGGCCTGAAGGAAGGAGAGCCATGCTGGAGGCTTCTCATGGGAGAAGGATGTTTATGATGCAGCACAAAGCTGCTACATGGGATTTTTCTACTGATATAAATCGTCTGGCTTTTGATTGCTTTCCTGGTTTTATTATTTTTTTTCATTAAGGAAAAACCTCATTCGTTATTGTTTGTTTTTATACAGTCAAATCTTGGGAGTCCTTCCCCTTTAAACTTCATGAATTTGGCTTCCCCATTCACTCTCACCCTGGCCATGGTGCCTTTAAGTCTCATTTTTAGGGAAGTTGTCTATTACCGATGTCTCATTTTGAAAGGAAGAATTTTTTGCAAGCATTTGCAGTCAAAACACTTCAAGTGCTCTCTTTGCTCTCTATTTCTCCAGCATTCCCTCACAAAAATCATATGAGTACAACAAACACAGGGATGTGATTTATACCTTTTAATTTTTTAATTTTTTTTCATGTTCTCTTAAATTAAACCTAAGCAGCTGACAAAGGGCAAACATCTTCTCTAAAGAATTTGAATTAGGGTCATTTCCATTATGGGACCTGAAATGAAAATTTAATTCATACCACGAGACACAATCATGTTCTGGTTCCTCTCTGGACTCAGCACTGTGATTGAGTGGGAAAAATAATTCGGTGGCTTGAAAAATATTTCATTTTTAAGGCTGTTTTTTGGGGGGGGGTTCTTGGTGGGGTTTTTTTGAGGTATTTTTTTGGTTTGCCTTTCCATCAGTTGCAACTTTAGTCTTAACCTCTCTCTAGACTCAGAAGTCTGGGGTGTGCAGTGATGGTGTTTGTTCTTTGTTTCCAAATCTACCCAAGGGAAGGGAAAAAAGGGAATTAAATTGTGCAGATGTGTGAGAAAAGCATTCAAATTAAGGGCCTCCACCTCAGACTTACAAGCTGGAGGTTGGAGGAGCTGAGCAGATGGGAGGGATCCAGCTCAGATCATCCCCTGTCATTGACTGAATTGTTCAATAATGCCTGCTAGAGAATATTTGTGCTAGAAATCTGCATAAAGAAACTGGTGAAAGCAATACTTGCTATACTTGTTGCCTCATCAGGAAGAAAGAAAAAACATAAAATTGTTAGGGAAAGTCACACAGTAATTTATCTGAACACATAAACCACTGTTGCTTCCAAAAACACTTTTTTCCAGACTCCAGATTCTGCCATGGATTGTTCAGTTCCATCAGGGATTTCTTTTCTCCTCTGTACCACCTGTTATTCTCAGGATTTTAAGTTTTAATTCTACTTGGGGATTTTGTTTGGTTGGGTTGTTGTTGTAATGGTATTTTTGGGAGGTTTTGTTTTGTTGATTTGGGTTGGTTTGGGGTTTTTAAAGCCATATTTGTATCTTTTACACAAGGCTTAAAAAGGGAAGAAACTAGAAAATGATTTCATAAGGGAAGTTTTGAAACACTTTTTGTACCTTCAAAGGCAATCATATTTGGCTCCTGTCAAGTTCTGGAGGCAGATTCACTCATCCCTAAAGAGATATAAAGAGGAGAATGGTGGAGTTAGAGCAAAAATTCAGTTGGAAATGGTCTTGCTAATGCTGCTCCGAAGTGTAACTATTCAATTAAAAGGAAAAATAATGATGCTTTTATTAAACAAAAGAACACCAGCAGAGAATATTACTAAAGCTCAAGGACAAGTCTAACTCTTCTACCGACAATAATGCAGATTTTTTGCATATATTATGGATTATATTCTCTTTTCAATGCACATGCATTAGCATTAATGGGCAAAAAGAAGATAGATCCATTTGCACTTCTGCCCAGTATTAGCAGCGAAATTCATTACATTCACACACTCTCTGACTCTTTTGATTCCTTTTGAAATAAATCCAAATATTCATCATTCAAGGACTTTGGGGAATAAATTATTTTCCACTTCTAGAGTGTCCACAAAAAGATCAAAATTATTTCATTTGGTATTATAATTTACTCCACAAACTTTGCAGTTTATTTTTGTCTAATTCTGGGGGTTGTGGAGAGGATTTGCGGTAAAGTCAGTGCTGCAGATGCTGCTTGGTGAGGATTGGTTTTGTAACATTGTTTTTTCTCTCCATTTAATTACCCAGTGCAAGGATAAGAGGAATGATTTTATCATGCGATGCAATCCTCAGTGAGGCATCTGATGATAATTTTTTGAGGGTGAATTCCTTCTCTCCTTTACAGCCAGAACAACGGGAGTTCAGTGTCCAAAATCTCCTTATGATATTGCTTGTGAATCTCTGCAATTTTCTGTGACCTTCAGGGTTAATGGTGAAAAAAAAATTGCTGCCTCTTCGCTGTGAAAAACGTGGTTTGGGCTTTGTTAGTTCCAGTGAAACACCGGAGCAGGGTTTTGCTCCCCCAAAGCAGGCAGGTGCAATCACAGGGATCTCCATGTGTGGAGCTGTGGGTTTGCTCAGGATGCTTTTACCAGCAGCCTCAAATCCTCTCCTTTACAGTTTTCCATGGGAATGTGGAAATCAGTGGGAATTGGCACATTACAGATGCACTTTAAATCCTTCCAGGTTTGGAGTCAGTGGGTGTCTTTCTGCAGTTTGGGATCCATCTGTTACTATATCAAATAAAGGCTGGGGGAGAGAACTGATTGCTGTGGGTTTGGTTTGCAAGGAGAGGCTTTGAGGTTGGAGCATTGGAGTTGCAGAGATGAAAGTGCCTGCAACAAAAGGAAATAGAATGGAAGTTTAGCTTTCGGGCCACTAAATGTTAAAAATGCTCAAATATTTGGAGATAATATTGCAGATATTAAAGTGAGAGACTGGACTGGATTGGAAGGGCAAATAGAAGGGGACAGTGGGAATGTAGAAGGTATGGTTTTGGGATTTTGGTTTTTTTGGGTTTTTGTTTTCCACATAATTGACAGATTTCTTCCTCTTTATAAATTCTTCACTGGCAGAACAAGAGAGAATTCCCTAACTGGAATTGGTGTATGTATATGTACATGTAAAATCTAAAAAAAAAAAAAAAAAGTATTTCCAAAAGCAGCAAGCTGAAAAAATATAAATATTCTGTAAAATTTAATTGCTTTATCAAGGTTTCCATTTCTTTCTTAGCAAAAATGTGTAATTTTAAAATGATATAGGCCTCAGGCAATGAATACTTACTGTCAACAAATTATGCAGGATTCATATATCATATTTTTTGAAGCTTTTGCCATTCAATACAAATCTTTTNTCCAAAAGCAGCAAGCTGAAAAAAATATAAATATTCTGTAAAATTTAATTGCTTTATCAAGGTTTCCATTTCTTTCTTAGCAAAAATGTGTAATTTTAAAATGATATAGGCCTCAGGCAATGAATACTTACTGTCAACAAATTATGCAGGATTCATATATCATATTTTTTGAAGCTTTTGCCATTCAATACAAATCTTTTTGTTCCTATGGCAACCTTGATGCGATCTGAAATGTACCCAGTGTTAGATACAAAGGGTTGAATTCAGGCCTGGTATCTCTCCTGGAATGCAAGCACCTTCTACTTCAATGAGATGATTCCAAAGCAAAGGGACCAACCAGTGAAATCAAGTCAACCCACTGAATTTTTGGCACGTTTTTCACAGCAGCACTCGGGTTGGAGCAGGGAAAAAGGGCCGTGCACCAAGGCTGACCTTTCTTTGTGCCTTAGAGGAAGAGCCAGCACTGTCCTGGTCACGTGGAAGTGCTGAGAGTGTCCTGAAATGTGGGAAGTGTCTCTGTGCTCTCTCCAGACCCATTGCACATCACTCCACGTAGGCTGTGTTCTTTCATGGCTCGGCAAAAATGTAAAAGTCCTGAATGCCTGGTCTTGAACTCAGGGGCAAGTCCAGGGCTCGATTCTAGGATTGCCTGCCCTGCCCCTTTGCACAAATCACAAGTTTTTGATCAGTGGATGTATTTCTGCCATTACCACATCCAAATACCAGAGGCAGTGTTTTCTCTTGCACAGAATGAATAAGAGCAAGGTTTAGCACTGAGCTTGTGCCTCCCTCTAATACAGGTACTAAATGATTCATGTTCCAAATTTGCTGTTGGGAGAGGGAACATCATAACCTCCTCAAGTTCTTATCAACTCGTTTTACTTTCTTTAAAATGTATTTTGTTAAGTAAGCAAAACATAAAAACTTCACATATTCTGTGATTGATGACCTTTCTCACAGTCTGTGAACAGGAACAACTGGAGAATATTGGAGCAATTAAGAAGTTTCTGCACAGGCTGTACACTAATCAAAATTACTCAGACAGGCATTCAGCTGGATCATTGCCCCTCATGCCTTACCTACTGTCAAACAGCTCTAACAGCACCCACGAAGGCTATTTTAGGCACATCAGCAAAATGCCACCGTGAACTTTGAGCAGCAATTATGGCATAAAATATATTGGCCTTGAAGTGATTTAAGATGAGCTCCTCTCTAGCATCTGTCCAGACAATAATCTCTTAACTTGTACTACTTTTCCTCACCTTACAGGAAGGAGCTGTTAAGGAAGCATTCACATTTTCCCAGACAAAACCCAGAGTTTGAAATGTAAAATCTAAACTAATTGTAGTGGCAACAGAGCACTTGTGGGGAATGTCTCCCTTCGAAATGCCAGTCACTAGTGCAGGCAGTTCAATGGAATGGAGGGAAATTTAGGCCAGATGACAGTGCAGGGAATGTCTATTGGATATTAATGTCTGCTCTTCTGGAATTGTTTTCTGAGTATCTTTTTTTAGGACTACAAGAAAGGAAGAGAATTTCAATGGGCATTGAGTCACGCTCTTCTGCTGTTGATGGCATTGTCTTCTAAAGTCCTTTTCTTGTGTTTACCATAGTTTCTTGGTGCAGTGAGGTTTTTATCCTGATTATAGAGCTATTAAAAAAAAAAAATTGGATTTAATACTTATCAACCTTAAAATCCTAGGATTTTTGACTGGAATGAACCTCTGGAGGTCACCTGGTTGAGACTCCACTTGGAGTAGGGCCAGCCTAGACCCTGCTGGGATTAATATTCTTTCAAGTGAAATCTCAGCATGTCAATGCCAAAACTGACCTCTGGGTTGAACAGATCGTGATCTCCAGGCATGGACAACCACTTTGCTTCAGATGACATCTAAAGTCTTTTTAACTTTGTGTATCAGAGTTTTGTCCCTGATCTCATGGTGACTTCTCCCACCTCATAAGACTGCCTGACTTCAGCCCTGGAACAGAAGGATAAGTCTGCACTAAACATGGAGCTTTCTTTATTCCTTTCTTGTTTGTTTGATTGTTTCTCTGGAGTTTTTGTGTTTGTTTTGTTTTTTTTCTGGTACAAAAGACTTTTAGTGGACTGGCAAGGTAAGATACCTTTTAGCTTTTCATAAATTCCTTTGTGCTGCCTTACTCTATAAATTGAGTTTTGAAGAAAAAGTTTTTCAAGGGTAAAGAGTGTTTCAGCCTAAAAAGAAGTCAGTGGTATGTATTGAGTATAAAACAGTTTCCAAGAAGTTGCACACCATGAAGTGGATGCCAGTAATGTATTTTTAAATTTGTCTGGGCTTTCTTTTCCTTCTTTTTGTCCATTTATAACACTCTTACTTCCTTTTGAAATAATTTTATGGGTGCTCCTAAAACTGCACAAATTGATTCATTATATTTGAGTGGTTTTTAAAACAGGCAAAATGACCAATTTGCTTCTCACAAGGAAAAACAGGACTTTCAGTTTCCCTGTGGCCTTTAAATCTGTTTTCCCCAGCTGAAGTGTCATTGCAGCTTATGAAGGAATATTCTCTGAGCATAGATGAAAGCCTGAAGTGGCAGAAAGGAAAATAAACTCAGCTATGGAAAGCAAAGCCCAGGAGGATCTTGACTGGTGAAATTAGAGTAGATTGAGGAGGTGACCATGGATCTCCTTGTTCCTCCAATCACACAGAAAGCCAGAGGGAGGAAGAGGGGCAGTTTTGCAGAGAGAACAGCCAATGCCCATTTGAGAAGGTGCTCCCTGAAGGCAAGGACTGAGCACTGCCAGGGTGCCAGTGCTGCTGCCACGGTGCACGTGGCAACTGTGCCCTGATATTGGCAACGGGGCACATTTCTGGGCAATCCCTGCATCCTCCCTATTCCAAGTGTTCCCTTTCTGTGGTCCACCTGTTCTTTTTCTTACCAGAGCCCAACTGAGAGCTTTGCCTCCTCAGTAGCTCTGTCTGGGCTGAAGGTGAAACATCTTTATCTGTTAAATGAGGGAGCTTGCTTCCCACCAGGGACAGGCTGCTTCTTTGCTGAATGCATGCAATATAAATCAAAGTATGTGCCATTATTAATAAATAAGGTATTGGATAGGCTTTGTCTGGAAGTCTGGTTGAAAACACTGATTACAATCCAATAACTTTTGAAAAATGCATCGTTGCCTTTGGGATATTGAAGCATGGAATAATTAAACTGCAAGTTTGCAAAAGCAAGTTTGTAACCACAGAAAGGGACAGTTTTCAGCAACTGATTCAATTGTAGGGTTAAATATCTTTTTTTTTCCTGATTTATTGACAAATATCCCACTTGTGCATTTCAGAATACAAAAGGAATTATTGAATGTTTTCAGTAGATACATTTCAAAACTCTGCTGTTATCGAAAATCAATGGTGATTGAACTTGCACTTGGGGTTTGTGGTGCTGATATTTAGGATTTTAGGGCTATTGTGGGCCAAATAGAAAATGAATTGACTGCTAGTGAAAGGAAATTTTGTGCAGCAATGCTAAACTCAGATGCAACATCTATTGTTTTGTTGGAATTAAATATCTCTCAATTCTCTTGAGCTTTAATTGTTGCACGGAAAGTGTAATTGTGCTATAGCTGATAACAGGAAAGTTATTTCTTCTGGCTATTGCTGGGAAGGACTGGAGAAAATGTGCTTTTCTGTCTATGAAACCTTCAGGTCCTGCTTGGACCTGTCACCAGAGAAAAGGAGTCTGGTCCCTGATCTGTCTTTTGTAGGATCAATCACGTGCAGCTGACGAAGTGACAGGAGAGGGATTCTCATGTTTTACCCAAATTCTCTTCCAATTCCATACTTCAGTCACAACTGTGTACTTCTCTTTATATACCAAACATTTACTGCGGACTCTGTGGGCTGAGGATAAGGATTTCCAAAGGTGTCACTCGAAAAATCTGCAAAATCTGCAGGGAGCAGCACTCGCAGTCCCTCTGTGCTGTGGTCAATAATCCCAGTGCATCTGAGTCCATCTCAGCTTTCTGCCAGGGTGTGTTACCCTGCCTGGCAAACAGATAGTGCTGCTGTAGGACACGGGAGGATTTAACACTCAGCAATGGTGATAAGAGGAAAAACAGTGTAAAAGTGCCGAATAAAACAGTTTTCTGTCACAGTATTAAACTGGAAGTACATTCTGGTCTTGAAGTTTAACAGAAATCTTTAATTAAGGATGTCATTGGCATAGGAATCTTTGGGTTTGATAGGCTGGAGACTGACTTTTGCAGCATGTTGCACCCTTTTCTTTAGTTTGCAGATCCTCAAACTAAAAACCTTTGAGCAACATGTACTTGTTCTTCAGATCTCATCTCAGAAGGATGAATGTTGCAATTAACAATCCACAACTCTTTATATTTTAGTAACCATGCATAAAAATTAACTCAAGCAAATGTAATTTAGAATAATAATAACATGTTTTCCAAGTGTTTCCTACATTAACCATGGTGAAGATGGTTACTATAGCACCACCACTGGATTTTATTGAAAATAAAGTAATTCAGGGTGGTACATGTTCTCTTGAGAGTGTTTCTGTGTGTTTAAAAGAAGTGAAGGATTCGAGTACGAGAGCAAGAGAACCTTTTGTTTTTTGTTGAGTGAATTCAGTGCCTAGTAACATTTTGATACAAAAGCAATAGAGCAGTGTTTATTTTCAGGAAAAGGTTCTGAACTTTGCTATTTGTCAGTGGATATTTCTAAAATTTCCGTACATATGAGAGGCAAAAAGAATAAAGGATGTGTACCAAGTTTTCCGCCAAAATAAATATTAGACCCAAGATAAATAGTTCACCCAGGTTATTAACTGTGTGGTAAATAAACCCATTGAAGTTTGCTTGCTGCTGTTTACCCAAGGTATTTTGCTGACATGAGGCTGAATGTGCCACCCAGACTTCTAATTAAATGTCACTGAGGAGCCTGTAAAAAGGTTTGGCTCCAAAAACACACACAGGAGTCAAAGGCCAGATTTTTTGCTAAACATGGCTGTAACTTGTTTACAGATTTCCCAAACTGAGTTCCAGAACAGTTTATGCACAGGAGTCTTTAAGGATGTGTCAAGGCTTAAACAAAGAAACTTTCCCTATTCAATGGGTACTTCTAGGTAAGGAAACCTCTCATTGGGTTGTCTGAGTGAGGGTCATATTCATGGTGTGGATTTGATGTCTGACATTCTCACAGTCCAGAGGGAAGCTCATTCAATGCATCTTGGTTTTTACACTTTTTTGTTTGTTTGTTTGTTTGTTTGCTTCCCCACTCCCGGGAATGTGCCTTCACCCTCTTTTCCTGCTGCCTGTGAATTTGATGCCCCTGTTCTCCCACTTTGGATCACCATTGGTTGGGCCTGACATTTGTGTTACTGCTGACTAAAGCTCAACTTGTTACTCCAGGTCTATCATCAGCATTTTGTCATAGTCAAATTGTAAATAGGTTACCATCAATGAATTGGATCCACAGCCAGTGTGTGGTCATGGCAGTTTTACGTGAAAAAAATTCCAAGAGTCGCTAATCTCTGGCCTGGCACACACTGAACCTGGGTTAATAGAGAGACACAAGAGCCTGTCCTGTCTCTGTTGGCTCCCAGAGAAGCTCAGGAGAGGCTGGTGGCACCTGTGAGGGGCACTGGGGAGCATCCCTGTGGCAGGAAAGGGTTGAGGAGCTGTGCAAAGCCAAAATCCAGCCAGAGGATGGGAGTGAGGGAGAGGAGAGCCTCGGGAAGGGGATTGGTGTGGCTGCCAGCCAGGACAGAAATAGCTCTCCTGACACTCAGATGGGTTTGTTTTTAGCACCAGACCAGCTGGATGGAAGACTTTCCTCCTTCCAGTGGGTTGGCTTCTGCATATGCTGCATGGCTCTAATTTCTATATCAACTGTTTTATAACATTTGCAAAATTTGCCAAATTTGCAGATTTGGCACAGAAGCAAAGGATGGAGTTAACCTTACTTCCAGGTTAAGAAAACCTTCTTGGGTTTTGGTCCAGACCCTTGAAATGCTAAAATTCACCTTATTTATGAGGGAGGAGATACAAAAGCCTTTGCTTTTTCTCCCACTGCATGCAGTGTTCAGTAGGGTGAGGCAGGAGAAGGCAAAAGAAATTCAAGTGGCCTTTTTTGGCACCTGGGTTACACATGAAAAAGAAGTGCTAAATCATATCTCACATCTCAGTGTTAATTGCTTACTTTGCTGCACATTAGCACATTAAATGTGTAGCACAAATATGTTTCTCTTTAGCTGCTGTGGGTGATGTAGTTTGGCAAGTTTTTTTTTGTTGTGTAATGTAAATTATCTTTTTGTGACTGTAATTTATTTAAAATTATGCACCAGGTGGGTGTGTGAGTCTTGAACCGAGCCTTTAATGCTTATTTAACTTCATTATGTGAAGAACACATTTCACAAAACCCACCTGAATTAATGTTTTAGGGTCAGGTGGGCTTTTCTAATTCCTAGGAAAAATATATCTCAGTGTGGAAATTTCTGAAAGAAGATTTGGGAGAATGTTGGGGCAATGCTGCTTCATCCTGGTGTAGGAACTTGGAAGTGAATGTCAGATCCAGGCTTGTGTGGCTGTGGGCATCTCATTATAGAGATATATTTGTATAACAGCAGCCCTGTACAAGGTTTTGATCCTCAGTTTTGCCTTGTTTTCATCGAGCTTATTTTTTTCCTTCTGGCCACAATCAAAGCTGGATCTTTTCTTTGAAACTTTTTTTTTTTTTCAAATCTTGAAATTCTTATCTTTATGAAATATCTCTTAAGGCTCATGTCACACAGAAGCAATCGGAGATAAAAGACAAAATGGGTAGATTGCAAAACAGCACCCAGAAGAAAAGTAATTTTCTGAAATTCCTAAATAAATTGCTCTCTAATTCACAAATAATGCAGTCCATATTTAGGTTGTTAGAAAGAATGATTACTGAACACAGAGCTCAGAATTCATAAGAGAACAAAAGCATATATGGAATTGTTGAGAAAAAATGAACTATAAAAATACAGAACTTCTAATATTTAACTTATTTCCTTCATCAATCACTTGCTGCTAAATGCAAAACAGTCAAGTATCAGAAGCAAAATCATTTCTTGAAGGAAAATAACCTTCAGAACCAGTTGTGTCTATCATAAATTCTCCTTCAAATAGTGTAAATAGTGTCCCTGGTTTGCATATCAGAGAGCACCTCAGACTTTGCCTTTTGCTTTTGTCAATCAGAAACAAGAATCAAAAAAATTCAATAGATTGAAGATAAACTGTTGGTCCCACGTTGATGTAGCTTAACATAATGACAAATGGCACATTAGAAAGCTGTGCTTTCATCCCCAAAATTTAATGTGGAAAGAGAGGAAACAGTGCTAAACTTGGGCTCCATTGGAATATGCAGAGGTGTCCAAACACAAAATACTAAGGCAAAAATTGTTTCTTTTTTGTTTGCTTTTTTGTTTTATTTTTTTCCCCCGAAATTGACTTNAGCAGAATCAGGGTGTCCAAACACAAAATACTAAGGCAAAAATTGTTTCTTTTTTGTTTGCTTTTTTGTTTTATTTTTTTCCCCCGAAATTGACTTTTAGATTAAAACTGGGTTTTTTGAAATTCAGCTGTTCTGAGTTTTAAATATTTGGCCACCCACAAGAATATTTTGACACCCTAAAGTTGTTTGGTTAACAATGATTTCCCAACCTTATCCTTCAGGTTTGATAGAAATACTTTGATTACTGGTGTCCAAAATACTCTGTGTTCACCAGAGAAACTTTTTCTCCAGATACAACAAGGAATTCCTCTGAAAAATCTCAGGAACTGGGTACTTCCTCAGGATATGGGTAGCACAAAAGGATGAAGTATTCTCTGCTGTATTTTGATGAATCAGCTCATTTAGCAGCTGGTGATTTTTGGCACATTGATTTTTGCCATTTTTTTAATGTTATCTATCATGTCAATGGTGGTTTCATCAAAAAGGACCCAAGAACTGATCTCCATCAACAGACCTGGGTTACTGTTGATTCTCTGACCTCATTTCATCTAAGCAGATGTTATCAAAGCATAGTTTTCCTGGTTTTTATTTTTTTGTTCACTTCAATCCCCTTTGTCAGACCCTCTGATGTAAGAGCTCGTGCATTTTTGTTGCAGGGAGGCAGAAATTTTTGAAACTCTTTGTGCTCCATCTTGTTATTGCTGCTCCAGCAGCTTTTGTGGTGGTCAATATTATAAGGGTGGAGTAACACAGACATTTTTCCAGACTCCATCAAGTGCACAAGGACACAGAGGGAGAGGGAATAATAGCAGTGGCCATCTGTGTTCTTTGTTATTGTCAGTGCAGAGACACTGAGCCTGCTCACTACTGAGAGCTTCATATGCACCATGGCAACAGAGAGATGATTATAAGGGATGCAAGTCAAAGAATATCAGAGATGTATAGAAATGAAAGGAATTCCCTGTTTCTGAAGCCAAAAGACAACCCTTAAATAGCTGGTGGTAGTTGTATTTTCAGGAGTCTCAATTCTTTGTGCTTTCCTGCCCATTCCATCTCTAGGGATAAAGCCAGGAAAAAGAACTGCCTGTGGAAGCTCAGTGCAGGCAGAGTTAGCAAAGTTTTGGGGAGAGAATTGGCTTTGAAAGGCCAGAATAAAGACAGAGTTAGGAAAAATAGAAGCTGCATGTCCAAATAAGTAAGGCATTCAACAACATCCAAATATGTAAACATAGGTTTTGGCATGAGTAGAGTTGAATTTGCCATTCTTTATTTCTGGCTGACTCTGATATTTGGGAAAAGTTTAGGGTCAGAAGTCAATGCTAACAAGATGCAGTTTATAGCTCCTGATCCTGGATGATTCCTGATATAGGAAGTTCCAGAAGGGTAAGCAGAGAATTTACATAAATGTCTTTTGAATCCTTTAGTCTTGATTTCTGATCTAGAGGAGCCCGTGTTAAATCCAAGGTTTATTTAGGATTAGGAGCAGTATGGCTCCCAGCCTGAATGCCTACAAGAGGTACATTCTGAGACCCAGAACCAGGTATTTCAAATTTCTTGGTCTTATTTTTTTGCTCCTGATAGTTGATAGCACTGCAGCCAAGAACAGCAAAACAAAAAGAGAACTTTGAAAGCGTTTGGTGTATTCCAAGGAGGGTAACAGAGGCTTGGTGTAAAGGGCTTCCAATTACTCATTCTCATGAGGGATTTGGAGCAGGTTCTCAGAACTTCATTCCTCTTGGAGCTCCTCAATATCTCTGAAAGTTCTGCTCTCCATTGGAAAGGAAATGTGCAGAGTCATGACAGGTAACAGGTCCCAATTCAGCTGAAATGAGCCTTTGGAGTTTAGATAATTGCTGATTTTTCAGGATCATGTTTCTTACAAAAGGCCAGTTGGAGTTATCTGGCTCAACTTTTCCTCTCTGAAGGAAAGAGTGCCCGTAGAGTTCCCAAATGTTTTTATTTTTAGTATGAGGCAAGTGTTTTCCCATCAAAAGACCATGTTCTCACAGCTTGGCAAACAGCTTTGGTAACTTCTGCTTCCTAGAAAGTGGAATGAACATTGGGCATGAAATTTCTGTAAGATGTAAAGGGCTTTGAACAAGAAAAGCCTCTTCAAAAATAAACAGTTTACAGTGTTTAATCAAATGAAAAATGTGATTCTTGGGGAAGAGGGACTTTTTAGCTGCCCCTTCCACAGAAGGCAGTGAAACATGAAAAATACATTTGCCACTGATAGGTTGAATTCATTTTAGCTGGCATATATGGGACAGATGAGCTATTCAAATGTCTGATGAGTACTATATAATCAAATATTTATCACTTTCTCATGGTCACTGCATGGGAAGCCAATAATTTGTTTTCTCTCAGCACTGGTATTTTGTGGTACTTATCATAAATTATACATTGCAAGCTCCCATCCTTCACCTTCTTTCTATTTACCTATCTAGTCTGAGATCTCATTCATCAGCCTGTAGCTGGGTCAGGGACAAAAGTGAGGCTATAAATTCCTGTATTCTAAAGAATCATGGAATTTATAATGTGTAATGGTAGGGGGCAACATGGCTGAGGGGTGACTACTGGGAATAGGTGACATTTGGAGATAGAAATTGAGCAAAATTCTTAGAAATACATAAATACATGTATGTATGTATATAGGAAGATGTTAGCCTTGATTGTGCTGATTTTGATTTAGGATAACACCTCTAAACAATCAAAGCTGTCCAAGTTTTTGCCCATTATCAAGCTCAAGATGATGCCACAGATTTAATTCTTCTCATGACTGTCAAATTCTCTAAAGATGTCAGAGATCTCTCTAAAGAATTCTCTTTCGATGTCAGAGATGTAAAATCTTTTATTTGCTTTGCATTGTTGCGGAGTATTTAATGAAGGAAATATTAGGAGGAAAAAAGTATTCCCAAATGATAGTCTTCATAGCATTTAGATACAAAAAAGGGGAGGTTTTATCTCAAAAATTGAAAACTTGACCCTGTGATTGCTTCAAAATATGAAGAAAATTAGCACCTTTAGTTCTCAAACATATTTTTTTTTTTTTTTCAATGTGGGTGGGAAATAAAATTCTTGCTTCAAACTGACAGATTTTAGCCAAGGTCTCTGTTTATAATTCTTGAGAATTCCTTCTGGATACGTTCAGATGGAACTGTGTCGCCGGGCAAGAGAGGGATCTGGTCTTGTGCTGAGTTCTGATGTGTTAGAAGGCAGAAATTTTGTCTTTTCTTCTTGCTGCTTCCAATCAGAAATCGTTTGACCTCAGCACAGAGATAAGAACCCCACTGGCCTCACTTACGGAGGGAACTAAATCAGTCAGTGTTGAGGAGGATGGCAAAGTTCATTATTCACTGCTCCAAAAGTCTTTAGAAATCTATCATTTCTGCAAAGTCCATAAGCCTGTAAATTAATTTCTCGTGACAAAATCATTTAAAATGCACAGCCTAAAGGATTTTTAAATGACCTTCTGCTTGGATGATACAGGGAAAATAAACCTAGAGCCTTTCTCAATCAATCCAGTTGAAGTCCTGTGAACATTTTGGCCACACAGACCCAGGGTCAGGTACAATTTTGGGGGGTTGTATTGCCAAGACACATGAAATTCGATTCACATTTTGTATTAATGAGAAGCTTTTGGCATTAAGATTCCTGAACTTGGTGTTTCAGTTTAGTAAAGTCCTCTCTGAGGAGTCAAGATCGCAGATCTTAGAAAGCCACACTTAGAGTCTAAAATTCCCAAAATTTTTAAAGGCACAATGGGGTTACTGAGCCAAACATTTTTATAAGTTGACAGGACTAACTTTAAGTTCCATATTTTAAAAAGCTTTTCTCCTCCTTGGAATATTTTCCAGCATTTTCACTGAACAAAGGTTTGGTTCCTTTTTGAAAACACTGTTGTAAACACAATTTACCAAAAAATATTCCCCATAGCTGTACAGAAAGATTTTTCTTAATGCCATTTTTGTAGTGCAGAGAGAGTTCCACAAAGATTTTTGGAATTAAATCTATTCTTCTAAAGAGAGCAAAGGAAAGAAATGACAAGAGTAAAATCTGTTATCAGGATCCCTGTGTACTGAATAAACACAGAGATAGCATGTGTGTTCTTTGCATATTTTATTAATACATAAATTAGAATGACTTTAATAACTTTTCATGGCATTAGTGGAATAATTTGCTGCAAAGACATTACCCAGTAAAATACACTTTTTCCTTTAATTCCTTTTGTTTGCATTTACATGTGCAGATACAGACACATAGGCATAACTGCTAAATTTGTTTGTTATCTCGAAATAAAAATTATTCTATCAACAGATTTTAGCCCTGCTGTGTTTGCAGCTCAGGGAAGGATGGGATTAAAGGAAAGGAAAAGAGTTGCTCCACTGTCACTGACTTTCAACACTGACTTGTCCAGTATGATTTCAAAACTATTCCCTTTTTACATTCTACTATTGCTCTCACTGTAAATTCCATGGGACTTCAGCCTGAATCACAGTTTGAGGGGTTCTGTTATTTTCAAGTGAATAGTCAATTATGAGTGATGGCTAATCAGTTCTTGGAAAGTTTATGGAGGTAACGGGGAAAATTTTGGAACTGTCATGTAACTAATATGTTAGGTTTACTTCATACAACAATGTGCTCATGAATAATTTTTACAATTATGCAATTTTGGTTTTTATTTCTCTTGTTATACACGAAATAATTCAATTAAGGTAGTAATATAGTAGTAAATTTTATAAATGAATATAATGTAATTGTATCCTAAATTAATGACTTAGTTTTAAAACTTCAGTCTCTTATTATACTGCAAAAGTTTACCATGGAATTTAAATCCTCTAAGTAGCTGTTTCTTTCCTTAGTCTGGATAACAGAAGTTAGTTTAAAATACCGCAAAATACAAGTTGTCAGCTTGGCCGTAGTCCTGACATGAAAAGGTATTAAAATGTTTCGAAGAAACAAAATGAGAACTAAAGCATTATCTTAATCAGTTTTAAATCTTGACAAAAAGTAGAGGATATAAACAGGAATTTGAAAAATAAAGCCAGATGTTTGCATATAGAAAGGTATCAATATAAAATAAAGGTATTTACTCCTCCAGTAAATACAGAAAGAAGTAAGCCTGGAAGGATTACTTGCTAAATTATTTTCTAGAAAATCTTCTGTTACAAATCAAGGACAATATTTGTAAGACTGGTTTTTAAAAACTTTGGGAGCTGTGAGTTTATGTAAATGAAACTTTCCCTTCTTGATTGAATTTTGACATCAATTTCTGTATCTACAGCCCTATATGCTCTTTTCTTTTGGTTCTTGCCCACTATTTAAAATATACATTCCACTATTAAATTATGCAGGCCCTTCCTGACCATTCCTTACGGGCAGGTTTGCTGGGAGGAGGAGGCCTGAGGGAATTCCCTCCTGCAGGTTGAGCCACTCTGTGCAGCCCATGCTTTGAGTTCTTGGGGTGACCACTCCATTTCCATCTCCCTTCCTGAAGCACATCCTCAGGACTGTGCAGTCCTGACAGGTTTTCAGATTTCAATGAGAAATTGCTCACTCTACTTCACAAACCCCGGCCTAGGCTGGCCCGAAATCTGGATGTGCAGCACAGCCCCTGTCTCAGGGAGGGGAGCAGCTCTCCTCCAACACAGCCTGGCAGAATTTCCTTTTTCACTCTCTGCAGCCTTGGAGTGCGTTGTGCAGTTGTGCTGATAAATTATTGAATGGCAGAAAGGAGCTGACTACTTGAACTTTCCTCTTGACCTAAGCTGAAATACCAGCCCGGGTGAATTTGTGTGTAGGGCCGTGTAAACTGAACTTATCTTATATGCAAAGCCAGGGTTTCCTAATGCTTGTCACCGGACTAGGGAGGCTTCCTGATCCCTTGCAAATATTTGTGCTTATTTCTGCTGATGTAGAAGTTCCAATCTCCGTGTGTTCTGCAAATCCACAGCTCTTGTGGGAGCTGGGGGTGAAGTTGTCAACAGCTTGGCAAATGTGAAATTACTCAGAGTATGCTACAAATAGTAGAGGGCATCATGATACCTTCAGCAACAAAGGCTGAGTGCAGACACGAGCAAAGACTCGTAGAAGAGAGGCTATTTTTCAAAATATATTTCTAATTACATGTGTGTTTGGCATGTATAGATAGGAAGGCTCTTTTGCTGATTGGCTTGTGTGTGGTTGTACAGGCAGTGCTTATTCCTGCTTTAGGGAGGAGAATGTGCTGCCCCAAAGAAGCAAAAGGAGAGGAGTTCCTGCCCAAATGCAGTGAAGGCTGGCTGTTAATGAATTAACACGCTGTAATTTTGGTAATATAAATGTTGAAATACCAACCCCCACTATCTTGAGTGGTTGTGAAACTTCAAAGAGAGCAACAGGAAGCCAAAGCACTCACTCCTATGTCAGGGGAAAGCCAAACTTCTCATTTGCAGGAGTACAGCAGAGGGAGTAAGTAAAATATGAGACTGTGGCTTTGTGAGATGTCACCTGTATGCTGGATTAACTATTTTATAAAAAAGTGGTTTTAATAAAAATCGTCTTCCTGTTTTTCTGGAAAGATTACGGTAATGGTAGAATTAATATTAAACTGTTCTAGTGATACATTATTACCTCTATTATTATTCTGATGTGTAAGAATTGCCAGTCTGTTTTCTATCTGGTTTTGAAATGTCCCTTACTAGCAAGTGCATGTGATTAATGCTAAAATTTAGTTAGGGATGAACTCATCCAGCCAGTAATTTCCAGGAGCAGTTATTATCATGTTTTTTGTATTGAAAACATATTAAAACTCCAAGAGTTCAGAAGCATAAAGCAGGCACAAAGCAAAGCCTATTATGGCACTGTTTACCAACAGATTTATAATTACAAAATAAATTAAGCATGAAATGGAACACTTTTCATTTTCTGCCAAAATGGTATGAAATATTTGATGTTACTTTACAGATTATTCTGGGATAGCTTTGAAAGTGAATAATTCTGAAGGTTGTCATGGTATTTTAGCAGAACCTAAACATATCTCCATTAAAACACCCAAGTCCTCTTTTCCTGTGGATAATCAGAGTGCCCAAGGAAGGGGGAGAGGCTATTCCAGAACTCAATCTTGCAACCAGAATGATGATAATGCATAAAACAATTAATTCCATAAGAAATACAGAATGCCAAAATTCTCTCCCTCATAAATACCTTCAATTATAACAGCAATACAAAATGATGGAATTCCTTTGAGCTGTTTGGGGTTTTTTTGGTGGGAAAGCCATATCTGAATGCCTCTAGTCCTGTGTGCCTACAATTCTGATTGAGTTCTGGACCTTGAGAAAAACAGTTTTCTAAACCTGGCCATTGAAACTTTGCAGGAGCCAAATGTTCTGCCTGAGCAGAGAAATTTCTGGATCTCTGTTTCTCAGCATCCTCTTCAGCACCACATCCTGCATTCCTTCCCTTCAGTAGTTGCTTTATTTTTATCTTTTTACACCTTTGTTTGAGAAGAGCTTTAATAAACATTCTTTCCAAAGCTGATCCTTGGCAGAAAATCCTCTAAGAGTTGAATTTGTTGATTGGGGTTAAAACCCCAGCACCAGTGGTTGGAGGCTTGGAGGGGACCTTCCCACTCTCTCAGGCTGTAGAACCCCACCCAAAGCTGCCTCTTGAGGGATCACCAACACTTCTCTGTGTTCATGGCTCTTGTCTGAACTGTTCATGCCCAGAATCAGCAGAGATCTCCCCCCAGCTCTTACCCCGTGTGAGTGACTGCTCTGTGCATCCACCAGGAACCAGCACCCACAGCCACTGCAGTCAGAAGCCTCTCCAAGGTCAAATTCCTGCCTTCCAAGAGTGGGATGGTCCCTGCTCCCCGTTTAAGCAGCAGTGTGGTGTGTGTAAATAATGCCTGGGCTGAGCACACAGAACGGGCTGCGGGCAAGGCGAGGATCTCGGCGGGAGTTTTGTTCGTGTAAATAGTCACCTCTGGGCTGCAAGCTGAAGAACTTCTTCCTCCTTATTTTTCAACAAAACTAACACATATGTTTCACTCAGAGGAAGTCTGGCTGTTTTCCCTGTTTCTGCCATCTCCTGATTTTTCATTTTCCAACACTCATTCCAATTCAGGAAGATAATGAATATTCAAGATTTCGTTTCCTGTTAAGCAGTAGGATTTTAAGAACCTCAATGGTGTTTGTTTATTTTTCAACAGTTCCAAAATGCATTAAATGTCCCAAATTTTCTTGAGAAGGAATCTTTTCAAGTTGGGCTAAACCACCTGGGAATGTTGCTCAGCATTTACTCTTGCTACTTTGGCAAATGCTTTGCTTGTTCAGGGACATTTTTGCCTGTGTAAGTGTCTAAGTGTTTGCCTCCAGAACTGGTGGAAGTGTTCAAATCTGGTGTTTTGAACACTGGTGGGTGATACCAGCATTGCCCAGCTCAGTGTTGGGGCAGCCTGGCTGTGCCTGCCAAAGGTTCCTTGGAAGCCTCTCGGAAGATGTGCTCCTCTCCTCCTCTGTGCTCCTTCAAACTCTCTGCTGTAAGAAATTTAGCACTAGCAGGGCTTGCTGCAGCCCTTACAAATACTGTGCTTTTGTTTCCTTTTCCCTTGGATTCTAGTGGTCATTTTTTATCCTTTTTTCACTTTGGTTGCAAGGTCCCTGCCCTGGGAGCCTTTGTGCTGTATTTGCCTGACAANTCACTTTGGTTGCAAGGACCTGGGAGCCTTTGTGCTGTATTTGCCTGACAAGGGGGTCGGGTCCCTTCCAGCCTTGTGGTGACTCAGCCATAGGCAGGCTGTGGATAAATCAGACAATGGAACAGCTCTCTGTGTTCCTTCTTGGAGGCTCTGGGACTCAGTGATCTCCTTGTCGGGATTGTTTCAGTTGGACTGGCCAGCATTTGGAGCTTGGTAACTTCTTTTATTCAATGTAGATTTACTGCAAGGATTCATTGCCATAGTTGTCTCCCACAGAGATAGAACAGAAGGTGGTGAATCGAGTAGATTTTAGTAAATTATTCAGTTTTATTTTCTTCATTGTGTAAGATTCCTTGCAGAATATCACGACCCAAGGTGGTACTGCTGATTATTTCTTGAGGTCCAAAGCTATATGTAGTTCACATATATTATACATGTTCCTCTCAAATCAAATTAGAAGGAACGTGTTTGGCTTGGTCCTCTCTCTAAGGAGAGGTGCATCAATGAATGATTAGCATGCAGTGGAAGCCTCATTGCTGAGCTAATGAAACCCAAATATTTTGAGAACTAAGCCTATAACACAGCGTGGTGGTTCTGCATCATTGTCATTTTTTAGTGAGTTTAGTACTGTAAAACTTTACTTGTGAGTGATTGCTGGCTTTATAATTGAAATACTGACTTTATTGAGAAGATTTGCCTGAATTGACTGAAATACAAAAGAGTTTCCAGGATCTGTCTTGGTTTTTCTGGAGGCGAGGCTTGACTGGGAGGCACAGAAGGTCTTGATTTTACATCTGTATTTACATTTAAATTTCTTAAGTGATTTTGGCTGTAATTACTGAGTAGAAAGAAGAGGCAGTTTTAGAATCATTGCTTCCTAGGCAGGAAAATGTCTGTGTGGCTGAAAACTAAACACAACAGTCACAATGATTTGACTGCTTGGTTTTGAGAAGATCAGAGTGACAAAAAAAAAGTAGAGGATGTGCTAAATAAGAATAGAAGTTGCTGCAACATTCTGGATGTAGAATGGAATTTCAAGTTACATTTAAAAATATTCTATCTCCCTCTTTTATTAAGAAGAAAAATCATTCTGTGATAATATTTTAGAATACTTGTATTTGATCATGAAACGTCTATCCTATACAGCTCTTCCATGTTGTCCTTTAGACAACCAAGTTTGAAGTTGGATGCTCAGAGATATTTAAGAACACAACTTAGAATGTACACAGCAAAATTATCTTGTCTGGTTCTTTGTCTGAGGCAAACCCTTTCCCCCCAGAAATACTGGAGTTTAGCTGCAGGGGGCAAGGGTTAGGATTGGCATTGGGGTTAAAATAGTGGAAATTCGCTGAGGCAGTGAGAAGATTTCTTGTGCTGGTTTTTCCTTTCAGCAGAAGAGGCTGCAGTAAGTGGCTCTCAGTTCTGAATGTGTCCGTTCCTAACATCAGTCCTGGAGGAGAGAAAATGCAAGGTGGAAGGATCCTTCCTGGGTACAAAGGGAAGGGTAAGAGAAGTGTTTCAGCACATGGTAGAAATCCTGCTGGAACCTGCAGGCACAAAAAAATAAAAAAAATGTAGTTCCAGGTGGGAGAGGCAAGAAGGGCCATGAAACCTGATTTATTTGAAAAGCATAAGCAGAGAGCCCCTCGGCCAAGGTGGGCTCCAGGTGTTGTGTCTGTGTGAAGTTTTCTTTTCCAGATCACCGGGGGCAGCCTTTATTCCCTGTCCTGCTGCCTCAGCCAGCTCTTCCCCCTTCCCCTCCTCTCATTCCTCTTTTCACTGTTGTGCTCTTCCTTCAGTTCTTTTTTTTCTTTTCCCCTGGCCTTTCCAGCTCTGATGCTACTGAAAGGTTCTCCTCCCTTGATATTCCTGCTCCCCACACCTTTGCTGTGTGTATTTCATACAGTTTAAACAACAAATTCTTTGGTCACCTCTATCCATGTTGCAGTGAGCTGCTCAGCTGTTCTTCAAATGACTTTGTTCCTGCTTCCTGGGACGTGTAATGTGTGTAGTTGGGTGCAGAATTTTAACTCAAAAATAGAACTACGAATCAATTAAGCGAGAGAAATTACAAAGTGGGAATCTCTGCCTCCATACTAATTAAACCTGTGGAAAAGAGCCATATCTCAATCTGCAGCTACATTTAAAAATATATTGGTTTATTTCCTTCTCCCAGAGTTCTTGCTGCTTTCTCTGACAAGGGGAGCACATATCCTGCTGCTGTGTGGCAGTTAGGTCTCCAGGCTGGTTTTTCACAACCATTCACATAAATGGTGTGTTTACAGCTGGATTCGTCCTTCAATTTGTGTTTCTGGTGGGGAACTCCAAGTCATCTCTGAGCAAGAAGACTGGGACTCTCTGCCAGCAGGTGGGGGAAACAGAAAAGTTCTTGGTTTGAAAAATGAAACTAAAATTTCTCATTTAAAAGCAAAAAACCAACATGGAAGTAAAGTAGTGCTACTGAAAAGTTATAACTAAGCACTTGATTGAGTCAGATGCAAATGTTTTCGATAAACATTCACCCCTTTAAATTATTTATTTCTTATTTTAGTCCAGATGTATGCTTTTGGGGATAGAGTGTTGAGCTAAATCATTTTAAATGCGATTGCAAAGAGAGTAACTGAATGTTTCCTTAATGAATGCGTGTGTGGTGCTATTGCTGTGATTATGGGCACGGCGTGACTGGAATTCCAGTTACTCTCCTCCTCCCCAGACTTGCATCCTCAACTTATGTCCTATTATATTCAAGGCACCTGTTTTTCCTGTTAAGAATGCAAAGTGTTAGCTGAAATCATAAAAGGAGCTGCAGGAATGTAGGAAAAGCAGCCACCTAGCCTGATTTTAATAATTCTGTAACATTTATTACACTCTGTGTTGAATCACTTCTTGATGTTGATGGCATAATTTAAAGTGACAGAAAGGAAGGAACATGACCTTTAATGTCATGACATGAGTTGTCACAAAAAAGGAAGGATGAGCTTAATTCAGCCAAATGGCTTCCCAGGAAGTCTTGATACATAATAAACTGAGATTTATCTTTGGCTGAGATTACACAGCTCAAGCTGTGATTTTTCTTTTAGATGAAACAAACTGACTGAAGAGAAGATGAAAATATTGTTCTAATTTTGATCTTCATATTACATTACAGCAAATTAATTCTGGTTTATAACAGGGAACATGTGAAATATGGTAGCTTGCAACAGAGGAGAGCTACGTATAGTGATTGCTAAGGTGTTTTCCAGAGCAGAATCCAATGTTCCTAAATAGCCAAGTGGTTCTATTGCTCTATGAGCTTTGTCATTAGACACAAATGTGCAATCAGCTGTCTAGAGGCACCACATTTCCCTTCTGCTGTTTAGAGTCCTCTTGCACTGATCAGTTTTTGTAGTAAATCCCAGAAGAAGGAGCACAGATGTTCTCAGATGTTGTCACCAATGATGTCCAGTTGGTTTATGATTTTAGCAGTGAGGTGAGTTATCATTTAGCATGTAAGGTGGGTTTTTTGGATGAGGGAAAAGTAAAGGCATTTAAAAAATAATTACATTCTCTTAGCAGATATGAAAATCACTTGGAATTTGCTCCCAAAATATGTCTTCTATTTTTAATCAAGGTTGCAATGTCAGCATAATAGGCTTGGAAGAGAACATATATTCTTTCAGAGGAGATCATATGGCAGCATTCTAAAAACTTGTTTTCAAAAGAACTGGGTCTTGAATCAACTTTAAAATGTTATCCCTCTTGATCCTCTTTTTTGGCTCAGTTTGATACAGGCTGCTTCAGCTCTGTGTTTGTATGGGATTCAGAGAACAACAAGAAAAGGTATCAGGAGGCCATTGTACCGACCTGTATCTCTGATGTTGTTGAATTTTGGCCTGGGTGCCATCTGTCTCAGTCTGGGAGACACAAATCTCAGCCTCTGATGGTGTTTTCTAGATCTCAGCAGCAGCATGCTCTGTGCTGGATTTAAACCAGAGTGCATCACAGGTAGATCCTCCTCCAGGTATCGGATTTTTCATGTTAATGATGCTTCTGGAGTCAGCCGAGCCCCAAGGATTTTTGGGATTACTTGGTCAGCAGGTTTTTTGTCTCAGTCTGGAAGGCCAATTTCATTGTTAGGTTTCCTTTGATTTGAGCAGACGTCAGCAAAGCCCCTGAGCTGCTCCCAGGGCTCCTTCCAGACCAGGCTGGCCCCGAGCCCCCTGCCCTGCTGGCACTCCCAGGGAATTCCTGGCCCAGCCCTTCCCTGCAGCCTCCCTGGGTGACAAATGGAGCCTGTTCCAGCTTGACAAACCCTGAACAGACCCATGAGCTCAGTGCTGTGTCAAACCAGCAAAGCCAAGAGAGCTGTGAGAATTTACACCAGTTGTAATTATTTGAGTGGCTAAACTGCCAAAAATTTATACAGGGGGCAGGGGACATCCCTTATCTGGACTGAGGGAATGTGAAACAAAGGCTGAGGTTTAATTTTCTGGGAACCTCATTTATAAAATAGCAGTATCTGTTTTGCCATGTACTGTTCCCTACTGAGCAGTAACGTGGGGAATACTGAAGCATCCATCTAAGTAGAATTCTTTACTAATTACTGGCTTTCTTTTCATTAAAAAATCCATTAAGAATAAAATGTAAAATATCTTTATGGATGCACAATTACTGAAAGCAAGTGCAAATAAAAAAAAATCTTGCAAGAAAGTGCAGTTTTAAAATAAAATACTATGTTCACTTAACTTAGACCAAGTAATTATTTGGGGATTTTAAGAGAATATATTATTTACACGTTGCAGGATATTAATAAAATTTTTCAACTGATCAAATACTGAATAATAGTACTATAAATTAGAGCAAGAGTATAACCACTACCTATGTAAAAATAATAATACAAAAGAATTAAAAGAAAGAGATGGCTTGAGGCAACAAGAAATGTTTCTGAATGACCCTGTGAAGTTTCTGGCTTGTGGTCAAAGAGCTTGAACTCAGTTTGAAAGCATTTTTGCTGCAGTAAGTGTGACTCCTCCTGTGAGTACCATGGTTTCAAAAGGCAGTGGTGACTGAAAATCAGAACTAGAATATATGGCTTTGTTTCAATAGTTTGTTACCTGCCATAGAAAATCATCCATCACACAGGGCCACAAGTCTTGAAATAGTCCCAGAATCAATTCACCCGTCAATAGATTCACACCACAGCCCCTTATTTCAGAATGATCCATCATTTCCTTAAGCAGGTTATTGTTTTTAGAGCAGTTTATCCTGTCAGATGACTTTTTTTTTTTTAAATCTAATTATACCAGCACATTGATGAGAAAAGTAAATTGCCAGCCGAAATCCTGGCTACTGTGTGTGCTACAGGAGCATGGCTGGATGCTGCTTGGATTTCTCTATCATTTTAAGAACAGTGCCAAGAGCTAATGACTGTGATTTGATCCTGCATTAGCAGGGCCCTCGTTATTGAAAGGATTCATCATGCATAGAAATTATTTGTGCTCTAGCTGGAGGCCATATTCTGTGCTCTCAGCACTCGGCGTGGAACATGCTGTCTTCATTTCTACTCACTTACCCGTGAAACAAATGACAGAAGGGAAGGGACAAATGCAGCCTATTTGTCATTTTCCCTCCGTGCCTCCTCTGCCTCCAGATCAATAGAAGAAGGGAAGGAATAAAGAACAATCCTGCTAAATGCAAAACTAAAGAAAAAGAGCCAAGTGTGACGTGACCTTTGTGGTCTGCTTTTAAAAAAGGCACAAGCCACAGACCCAAACCTGGTGGTGACAGACGCAAAGCAGTCTGACATCCCTCTGCTCTCCAGGCCCGTTGTGTATCTGTTAGCACTAGCTACCAACGAGGGAATTCCAACTCTGCTTCCTGACAGCTGAGAAATCCCAGTCAAGTTCCAAAATCCTCACGCTGTTTGAGGGGTAAAAGCCTCCCATGAGAGGCCAGCTTCCACTGACCAGTAAATCCCAGTCAAGTTCCACTATCCTCATGCTGTTTGAGGGGTAAAGCCTCCCATGAGAGGCTACCTTCCACTGGCACATCCCTGGCAATGCCTGCTCGACTTAAAGGGAATTCCCTCAGCATCACAGGCTGAGCCAAGAGCATTCCTTCTGCAGGAGCAGGGTAAAGAGCTCCTGCACCAAAAAAGCACCAGCACAGCCTGGGCATGGGACCTTGGCAGCTGAGGGACACAGCAGGGGAATGAGGGGCAGGCCTTGGCTTGGGAATCTCCACTATTGGTAGTGCACTTTCTGTGGATGGTAGCAAATATGAGAGATTAAATTTTAATATTTATTTCCTGCAGGGGACACTCAAAAGTTGTTTTAGTACAACTTCAAGACTCAACTCATGAAGAAATGTTGTACTCAGAGTACAAGTATCAACAGCATCTCACTTTTTTTAGTGATGTGCATTAAGCTAGGAGCCTGAAACCAAGTGCACGTGTATTTAAAAGTAACAAAGTTCCACTAAAGCCAGCTAAACTAAGCTGAGCTGTCACCAAAGCTTGGCTAGACGGGATGAAATGGCAGGTTAAGTAAGTAAACTCAATAAAGCATTGGCAGCTTTTAAGTGTAGATGAAAAGTGACTCTATTAAGTCACCCAATAATTCATCATACACTTGCATATCTACATTGTACTGCTATGGCAATATTTGTGGTTGGAATTAAAAAAAATTAAATCCTTAGACTTTAGAAAGGACTATAATATTTTTCTTTCTTTAAATTAACCCACACAAGTTAATAGAAACTGACTTTTTACAGTAATTCAGCAACAGAATACAATCTCTTTCTCTGTACGAAGAGTTTTAAGTGCAACAACCATTGGTAGTACTTGGTGATTTTTAACACTTCTGAATGTTGGGAGAGTTTCTGTTTCAATTTAATTGACAGATGAGCTTGTATTTTAATTGAATCCAGTCATTCATAACTAGAAAATAAATGTCTTTGTGCTAAGGCAAGATTGATCAGAAAATAAGAGCTTTAGTCCATGTGTATGTTATGGATAAGGAATATCCAGTTTTTTTATGTAGTGTGTCTCCAAGTGACTTAGTGCCATTTTTCCCATTCTAATTTTGTATCTAATTATTTCCATACATTGGATTTTGAAAAGCTTTCCTTTAATCAAGCCCATATTTAGGCTTATTGCTTGTTCTTGCTTTCAGTAAGTCCACTTACTGCCAAAGCAAGCCCTTGCTCTCATCCCCTACCATGAGTAATTAGTTCTATCCAACTAAATCTTGTTATCACTTCATCACCATTAGTTTTCCCCTAAGAAATGTTTAGGTTCATGTTTTCCCCTGGCTCCAGAAGCCAGACTTCTCTGCAGAGCTCTCTATTACACCCTATACATTCTCTGGGCCCTGAAATTTCTACTTTGAGCCTCAAAATGATATCTGAGATTCCAAACAAGGAATAATATTGGAAGAAAGTGGATTTGAATGTGGCCATTTGGCATCCATTGTAGACCACGAGTGCTGTTTGTGCTTTTGGGGTTGTCCTCTATAAGCAAGAGGGAAAGTCATCACAACTTCTCAGATCTGACTGCAGTGAGAAATGGGAGATTTTGGAGGTGGTGCTGCTGCTGTTTTCACGTTTCAGGTGCTTTGTACGGAACAACTGTAGTTAAAAAATAATTCAGTCTTTTCACCCTAAATTTTGCCTTCTCAGGAGAAGAAAAAGGACCACAGCTGCTTATGAAGGAGCTTGAATAGCCCAGGAGAGAATATTTCTTAAGATGTAATGCAGAAGTGTCAATCCTGAGCTGTCCAATTCAAGCTGTCAGTGTTTTTGTGGGTCCATTACTGCACTGGAGATTAAGGAGGGCTGTAAAGGGAACAGGCAGTGCCTCTGCAGATGTTTACCAATCCTTCTGTTTAGGTGATCAGCATGGGAGGAAACAAAAGCTTTCCTGAAAGTTTAATATTTGAGTCATGAAGGCTGTGCTGTAATTTATCTGGGACTGGCAAAGCCTGCAAGGTGTGATCCATCAGCACTGCTGTGCTCAGTGTTTCCACACCAGCCTCATTTTTGATGAAAAGTAATGTCTTACTTACCACTTAGTTAAAAATTACTTTATCAATGTACATATCTGAGAGTCGTTACATCTCAAATTTTGATAAGTTTGTTTTGTTTTTGGGTTTTTTTTAATCTGCTTATATCTTCTCCAGCTGATTTTATTTCCTTGATTCTGTGCAGAGCTGAACTTCAGGGGAAAGTAGCATTTCTGAGTTAGCATCCGTGATTCCTTCAACTTTGAACTGAAGTGCTTGCTTGCCCCATTAAGCAAAGCTCCATGGAATTTGCATTTTTTCAGTTACTTGTTAAACAGGGACATGTTTTGCTGGAGGGGATAAGAGTTTCTTTTTCTAGAGGAGTAAAAGGACATTATCATCAGTAGGTTCTTTTTGCACCTTGTGAAAAATGAAAGATCCTGCTCAGAAGGGAAGGAGAGAAACTGATGTTTAAAGGATAATTCTATTTATGGAGGCACTTTCCACAAGCCAAATCTGCAAGCATTAACACACAAACTCTTTCTGGGTATAGTCCGGAAATGGTAGCAGGGATGTGAAAGTACAGAGCCAGAAATGCCAAATATTTGTTAAAACAGTCCCATTTCTATTGCAGCTCCCTCTTCTCCCAATAATTGTGATCAGAAACTGGAGGGCAAGTGAGTGAATGTTCCAGTATTGTCCTTCTCCTGTTCACAAAGATGAAGGCAGAGATTCATCGTGAATCCAATGAGAAAATGGGGCAAAGAAGTGTGAAGGTGGGAGGAAGCAAGAGGTAAGGAATGCTGAAACACCACACCATCCCTAAAATCCATCAAACACAAATTAACCCATGTTTTCTCTTCCAATCTCTGACCTTTTGGGTTATGGAATGCAAAAACTCTCCAGAAAAAAGAGATCTTATACTCTGTATTTCTGTAGCCCCAGGGTACCACGAATATTCCATTTCTGTTAGGAATTTTGGGTGTTATTGTGTTAAATACAGCAAAATACCCTCTGTTTCAAGTGCTGGTTTGGCCATTCAGTCCTGCTGCTGAACTTCAGGACATTTAAGGACACTGTCACAAAATGTTCTCTGTAAAAAAGAAACCAAAATTTTTTGATAAGACAGAGGAGCAACCCAGCCACTCTTGAGCTGTTTGGTGTGGGCATCTCCTGGAGATGCACAGTGAAAGGAGCTGTTTCCATGTTACTTGAACAGAATTATGGTCTGAAGGTGCCATAAATCCTGCTGCTCCAGATGTGAGCCTGGTTAGGCTGTAAAGTCAGCCAAATGGAAGTTCACCTCCTCCCCATGCAAAGCAGCGTCCTCTTGTAAGTCATTAAAGGATTTGTGATTTATAATCAGTTTATACGAGCATTTATTGGGCCTTTCAAAATGAATTACAATGGGGATGCTTGGAGCAGATTGATTTACATGGGACCACGAGTCTTGCAATGCCACAAGCTGTTGTTCACTTCTCTGTTGTAATTCTTTGGACACAGTTTACTTCAAGTTCTTGAAGCCAACTAGAGTGCTCCTGAGTCCTGGAAGAGAGAGGAACACCCAGTGCAAATCATAGAAATTATGGAATCTGGAAACCCTGGAAATAAGGTCACTCTAGGTTTAATAACCACCAGTCTATGAGATGACCCAGACTTTTCAAAACCAGGTGTAGGAAATATTTTTATTTACAGAAATTCCTCTCAGATCTACCTGGGGCCAGATCCACATTGTACCAATTGTTTTTAGGTGCCATGAGGGGCTTTGTTACAAGAACGATGTACCTGAAGATTAAGTGCTGGTTATCTAAATGAAAGGCTCTGGTAAATACCCTCTGTTTCAAGTGCTGGTTTGTTGTGTGGTTCCAAATGGGAGCTGATGCAGTGCTGTGACCAGAAATGTGATTGCAGCACTAACAGGATACCTGGGACAGCTTTTATCTGGCAACTCTGAGGTGCTGGGACAGGCTGGATTTCAGAGTGGACTGTCCAGGGGTGTCAGTGAAGCATCCCTGGACATCAACTGAAAGAACAAGCAATGAGTGAGGGCTGTGCTGCTGCAGTTCCATGGATTTCTGGCACTCTAGGTGCATTAAAGACAATTCAGCTGTGACTGTCTGTGTGGCATTCTCTGCCTGTATAGCAGCACACCAGATCCTAAATAGAATGGTAGCTTGTCATATGGAGATAATGGTTATTATTCAGCATATCTCCTCTATAAAGATATTCAAGCAGTGTCTCTCCCCTTATGAGATATTCATCCAATTCTTTCCTGAGGCTGTGAGTCATAGAACATCAGATTTGGGTTTAAAATTCAGAACCAACTGTGCTAATATCATATAGTGTCTTTCTGGCAAACACTGCAAATTCTCAGAACGCACATCTGCAATTCTAAACATGCTGGAGACTTGGGTTACAAAGTTGAGTTTAGAAGGAAGCTGCCAATATGCACAAAAAAATGTTACTGCATCACAGGAGCCATCATCCAGTTCCTGAGTGATTGCCAGTCCTGCCTGAACGTGGCCTAAAAGGCTTTGTGCTCATCTGCCTTTCAGGTAATGTCATTTTTCAGTTATATTCCAACAACTCTCAAAACAAGCATTGTCTCCAAAGCCCTCATCCCACCAGGGTGTCACAAAGATTTTACATGACACATTTTGCCGTATGCAATCTCTGTGGTAAAAATTAATCCTCGTGGATTAGATGTTTGTGTTCTGCTCCAGAGCTGCTCAGCTAAAGTATCTAGGGAAGATACTCAAAAATTAATGATCCACTGGTTTAGTACTGCAATTCTCTGTTAAAATTGCATTTATTGAGCAGGCAGACAAAAAGGAGGCAGGAGATGCCTGTGTCCCTCATCTGGACAGCAAAATTTCAGCAGTTGTGTGGACATGCTGGAATTGTAGCAGGTTTTTGAACCTCTGCCCCTGAAGCACCTAGAGAGGCAACACGTTCATGCCCTCATTACCTGGGCCATTGCACTTTGTAAAGATAATTAAATATTCATCAAAGGATGTGTAGGTGGCAACAAAAATAATTTAGGGAAAGCACTGAAAGTATTTTCACCAAGTCTGGCACTACTGTGAAACACAATCCCAAGAAAAACAATTGAGAGTCAAGCTCCTAATAACCAGGAATTCACAAAAGAATGATGCCTTACTGTGGAAGGCTTCAGCTTCCTGCACTGAATAGAAGGTGAAGTCCATGACCTGATGCTGGAGCAGCAGTTTGGCTGGTGGAATCACTGGGGCTCTTCAGTGACCTGTGGTGTCCTTAGCTCTGAAGCAGCTTGATGGCAGCTGCAATGTGGATCAAGGTGATGCATGGGTAAATCTATCCCCCTGCACATTATCTGTATGGTGTGTTTTAATCAGGGCTTTGTTCATGCTCCAGTTTAAATGAGTGCTTTTTTTCAAGTTCTAATTTTATTGATGCAGAAAAAAACCACACAGCTATGTCATACCAACAGGATAACCATATGCCACTCAATCATCTAATTTACATTATGAAAACAGAATCAGGGTTTTCTGAAAACTGTCATTTTGGGATGCCTCAGCTCACAGCTAAGTCATTCTTATCACATAGTGAAGTTCCCCAGCCTGGAGTATTTTCATCAATGACACTTCAACTGAAGAATTTTTAAAATATGCTGATTTGTTTGAAGGGGAAAAACTTGTTTAAAAATATCTGTAAAAAGAAGGTTTGAGGAAGTTTGAAGATTTGTATTTTGCCTCTTTTTGCACGCATATGTGAAAGGATGAGCACTTTTCCTGAGAATCCATTTTATAGATGGGTGGGGCCTGTGAGTATCTCAAAGTATGTAAATATGTGTTTATGCAAATAGTTCTGAGGATGCTGCACCATTGGATGTGTCAAAGCAGGATTGTTATGGGGTTTTGGCCAAGATCCACTGATCCATCTCTTGCTTTCTCTCATCAAAAACAGCTTCATAAGTAGAATGGATCCATCCATTGTTTATGCCCAGCAGCTGCTTGGTCCTTTATGAGTGTCTCTGGCTTTGGGGTGCAAACAGGGTCTGTTAGCTCATGAAATGAGCAGCTCCTCAGCTGCTGCCTCTAAGGAGAGTGGGGAGTTATTTCCTCTCAGACTAGTTCACTGCAAGGCGAAGGAAAATATCCCTCCTGCTTCCAAAGCAAACAGTCAGGTTGTAGATTATTTATTAGTTGTTTGTACTGAATTCCCTTGGACCCTGCACCTCCCACAAACCCTGATTCCCCTCATGGATTTGTCTCCTTTCTGACTTCCTTGGGTCCAGTAGGGAGCAGACACAGAGAGCTTTGTGGGCAGGGATTTCAGGTGGGTGAGCTGTGCTCCTGGGCTTTCCACACACGTTCAGGACTGGAAATGTTCTGCCCCTTTGTGGCACCTTACAACAACTCAGGTTTGTAATTGCACTTCCTGCTGCTGAAGATCTGCCCCACATCTCCTCAAGCCAAGTGTTTAACTGGCCTTGTTTACAGGGGCTGGAATCCCTCAGCCAGAGGAGAATCTTTTAGAAATACTGAGTGTGTTCACTGTGTAATGAGGGAGGAAGGCAGGAGCAGCTACAACAGCACCTTTTATAAGGAGCACCCACCTGGGGAAGAGGAGACCTAAATTTAAATGCCAGCTCTGTCTTTGCACCCCTCTGTAAAGTCAGGTAGTTGTTTAATTGTTGTGTGTCTGAGTTCCCCATCAATAAAATAGAGGCAATATGCAGTTTACAGGGAGATCTAGAATATATAAAGACTGAGAACAGTCAGAAACAATGAGAGAAAGGCCCACACAAGTAGCACAAACAGGCATATACATCATCATTATGGATTTTCCCCTCACAGCCCAGCAAGGTTGCTCTTTACATGTATAATCCCCACAGTAAAAATCATCCAAGTGAATTAGATGTTTGTGTGCTGTGCCAGGAAATGCTCCTTACGTGAGAAATCTCTACCTAAATAAGAATCCTCTGGAGACACTTAAGGTACAAATAAAAAATGGTTATGTCAACTGCTGTGTATCTTTTAAGCAAGAGAAATGTTATTTTTTTTTTACATTGCCTCAGTCTTTCTCCTGATTTAACTGCCAAAAAGTCCTCTGATCACAAGAGTGCTGTTGTATAGCTTGACCTGCTGTGCTGAACCTAAGTACTGCAATATATTTTAAGGTGGAATGAGCTGTGAGCATTTTAAATTAGGTTATGTGCCTTAAGGTGGCAGTTGCTGCTCCCAGGCACAATTAGAGTAATGAAATGAAAGCTGATTTAATGGTTACAATAAAAGAAATAAAATAGAGAGGTTTGGCCAGACCGGGTTTTATTCAAGTTTCTATTATGAAAGAATGGAACTCATAAAAATAATACCAAGCTGGAAATCATGATGGTTTTTTCATATCATGATAAAGATTGGATATGTTCTTGCTGAGAATTTTTTAAAAATAAATTATTCCTAGCTTATAATCAGCATCAGAAACATTTTTCAGAGCATGTTCTTCCAGAAAGAGACTGGCTTACATTTATCTGAGCTGCTTTTTTCCCAGAGAGTGGTAGAAACACTTATAGAGACATGCCTGAAAATATCCAAATGGACTATTTGTCTGTCCTATCATCTTTGATCTGCAGTGAGAGGGATTTTCTGGGGCTGATCTGGAGAATAAACACACACAGGAGCACTCCCAGGGTTTCCTCTCCCACAGGAGAGGCTCTGTGGTTGTAGCTGTGCATGGAGCTGCATCCTGCTTCCCTCCCCGTGTGGTTTTTGCAGCCAAATGTTGGAGTCAGTGGAGCTCTGTCAGGCCTGGTGCCGTGCACTTGGTGCCAGGCTGGAGAGGAATGCCAGGCTGCAGGAATATCCTTTGGAATGGTTCCTTACAGAGGGAGATGTTGTGTGAGTGACAAGTGGGTCTTGTCCTGCTGCTGTCAAGCTGGGGCTGATTTCAGTTGTTGTTATCCTGGGACTGAGGCCAGAGCAGCAGGTGCACAAAATGTCTGGAATTCTAATTTATTACCCTTTACCTTCTGAACATCAGATGTCTTTAGCAAAAAGAAGTACAGCAGTTTCTTTCCTAGTGTGTGCTTTCCAGAAATCAATAAACCTTTACTTACAATATTCTTTGGGAAAATATATAAATACATTCCTGAGAAGCATGGACTCTAATAGTGAAGAAAGGGAATGGTGGGCTTTTCATGGAAATCTTTACTTACTAATCCACTTTTCCCTTGAGAACCAAGAAATTGTCATTTTTCTTTCAACAACAGAAAAACTGGATAGTTTAGGGAATTAAAAACATCCTCACATTTTCCCCCAGTTTTGCTAGATCCTAAAAAGCAGCCGAGTCAGCCCAACTCCCAAACACTGCTACTGGCTTTCAGATATTTGCAACAAGGATGGAAATAAATTGAAGTTTGGAGGGGAGATAAACAAAGATACGAGTACAATCTAGCTCTGTGGCACTGGAAAGAGAGGAACTGTTATAAATGAGAAAAAAAAAAAAATAGTGTAATGCCTAAAACTCTTACTGACATTGGGATTGGGGGAAATTGAACTGGTTTCCAAAATAGGTGAATTCAAGGGGAGAATGGGGGTTCTTGTTGGGGTTTTTTCCTGTATATTTGTGTGTTCTGGCAATATAAGTTTTCTGGTGGTTTTTTTAAGCCAGGATAGTGCACTAATAGTGTCCAGTCAGTCTGCCACCAATACACAGTAATTTGGGATTTGTGGCATGTTTGACTAGAATCATAACTAGTCACCAACAAACTCTAGTTTTAAAGCTAGTTCAGAAATGAACTACAGGAGCTGAAGAGACTAAAGGAGCCTTTCCTGTGTAATAGAAACACCTTTTAGTACAGAAACTGTGTCCTAGAACCAGGGGACCACAGACTAAGCTGTGTTCCCAAGTGGTTGTTAACAGAGGATTCTCCTTTGTCCTTCAAGGAATGCTCCAGCCACACTGCTTAGCTCAGCAGCCTGAAGTTCAAGCAGATAAAGTGACCTCTTCTTGTGCAAAGTAATGTCTTTTAAAGTAAAATAATAATTAAAATCCATATTTCCTACAGCAGCAGTGCTAGGAAGTATTACCATTTGTAATTCCAATTCACTGTGGACCACATTTATCTGCCTTATGCCTATTTTACATTCATCAACATGACAATTAGGTATTTTAAGCAGCTCAAAGCATTCTAGACAACTAAATATTATTTCTTGTGCACAATGCATCAGCCTTAAAATGATTAGTAAGGTCTAAGCTGCAAATTACACGACTTCTTTTAAAATCTGCTCCACTCACAGTCGTGGTGCTTGAAGGAGAATGATGGGCATCAAACAGAGCAGTGCAGAGGAGTTAAACTGCTGAAGTCAAGATAAACAAAACTCCTGAGGGTTTGTCCAGACAACAGACAACTGGTTTAGTGTGGAACCATCCACATATTCCACTGTCAGACAGACTGGCCAGACTGTGATTCAGAATATTCATGCATGTAGACATCTGGCATTTTTAATGTGATAGAGAAGAGTTGAAATATGTAGTATTTGTACATCTCTTTATTTGTATGTACACATATAAATACATTTATATTTTACAAGTGATTTCATAAAGAATACCCATTATAGGACTTTGGTGATCCATAAGTTATGTATTGTACAGATAAAGGACCATTTTGTGTCTTGCTCAGTAATGCAAATCCTCTCCTGTGACCTCAGCCAACAGTGTCACCCACTCCTTTCCATTCAGATTATTGCTGCTGAAATATTACCTTTGATTCTGGAATTTATGTTCTCCACTGGCCCAATTTGTAACCATTTTCCCTTTGGAAAGCCACTTTTTCTAGGATGAAGAGGTGGTAGCTTGGCTTCCCCCCCAGCCTGCCAGCTGCCCCATAGAGTCTGGGGAGAATTTTGGTGCCTTTTCCACATTGCCCTTGAGATTCCCTCTAACCCTGAGTGAAACAAAGCCATTTCCTCTTTAAAGCCCTCCTGAGGGAGTCAGGCTGCCAGTGTGCTGAGCTCAGTGCCTGAAGTGCTGACCAAAGCTGTGTCATGGTTTCCTTGAACTGTCCCTGCTTTTGTCTGTCTGTTGTTTGACATCTTCAGTTATAAACCTTGTCGGTCAAGGACTTTGATTTATTTTCCTTGCACAGTGTGTTAAGGCCACAGGCTGTAAGTTAGCCAATTGTTTTTTCCCAGTAGTGCAAAACCTGCATGTGTGAGGCAGGGCTGAGCTGTGCAGGTCAATACCCTTGAAATCAGTGTTCCCCCAGACCTTGGGTGGAACTCCACAGATAAACCAGCTTTAACTGAAGAATGCACTGTCAGAGGTACGTGAGCTCATCTCCTTGCACCCTGTGCACTTACTGTGACCTCAGCTCTGCTGGCTTTCATGAGAGCTTTTGCAGCATCCCTGGTGAGTTTTGGAGCAGATCCTCAGCAGAGGACCTGTGCTACTTTTGCCTGGGTTTGGCAATTAAGAGATGATCTGATTTAATTTGCATCATCAGGAGGCAAGGGTTGGCAAGTGCTCCTCCTCAGTCTGCTTCCACATTTCTTCCTGAACTTTGAACAAGCGTTATTGAAAATGTGAGTCATGATAGCACATTAAATATTAAAACCAGTTTAAGATTTAATCCCAATTTATAGTGCAGCTTTGTCTAATTTACTGCATATTACACAATTTCCTTTACAGATAACTTTTAGTGTGTTATATAAATAATAAATCAGTCTCTCATGATTCTCAATTGTTCTAATATGGTTTTATATTAAACTTACATTTGCCATCATTTAAATGTTGCTAGACCAATTTATTTTATTTTTTTCTCCTTTTCCTATTCAGATTGCACATTAGTTATTTTATAATATTATAGGTTCTATGCAGAAAATTACAGCCATTCAAACATTTGAAGTTCTTTGTTATCTTTTCTTTTAAAGCAGGATGGAGACAACCTTGGCAAGCATAAATGACAAAGCAAAAGTGCAGGTTCAGTGGGTCACAGCAGCTCATCCCTAATCAGTGGCAGTAATTCTGGTGTCAGTGTGTTCTCTGTTCTGCTCACACCATCAGCTGAGGGATTCTCATCTCGCTCCTGCTTATGCAGCTCTTTGTGTTTGGTATTGAGAATTTGCAGCTCAGGAGGAAACTTTGCCATAGTATCAAAACTTTGGGGTTTTATAACTGCCCAGATGGAAGTTTAACATTTTTTCCTAATTTCATCAGGCATTTAAAGATTTTGTGTTGTACCTATGGCCTGTGAAACTTTATCAGCAATGTCTCTTTTTCTCTGGTGGATATTATCAAGTGTTTCTTTCAAAGACATGAAAAAATCTGTTTCTAAATCTATTTCATAAAGGGTGAAAAATTTATTTTTTAATGAATAAAAAATTAGGAATTATTTAATCTTAATTTCTCCATAATACAAACAAGAAAGCAAATGTAAGGGAAATAAGCACATTAAAGACAGAGTTTGGATGTTGAAAATCATTACTGAATATTAAAAAATACATTGTCTTTGAGGGGAAAAAAAAAGTCATCAAATCTCGCTTTTCTCCCACATCAGTTGAAAAAAACTGAAAGCAGAAGAAAGAAAGAATACATTGCACAAAGGGGTTACAGCTTGTGGCTACCCTGAGCACACAATGTGGGACATAAAGGTTGCCAACAAGAAGTAATGATGTGTTTAGGGCTTAACATCTCGACAGTTTTTATTTTCTATTCCCTCCCACTGATAGTACACACATTAATGTTTTAGTTAAAACATTCCTTCAACCTGAGTGTAAATTTGGTGGGGGGAAGATGTTAAATATTGAACACCAACTATTCTGATAAGCTCCTGCTGAAGAAAACGAGGGTCTATAAAGTTTAATTCTGTTCAGACATTAGCAGGAATGTGACCTGCTCGGAGCATCAAGGCCTCCTGCCTGGCTCCTGCAGTGTTTTTGCCTGACATCCAAATGGAATTGGGATTCAGGGCCAGGAAGTCTCTCAGCCTGCACTGAACAAAGTCTGTGTGGTCAGAGCAGCTGCTCCTCACCTTAAGAAGGGACAGTATCTAATTCCTAGAAGAATCTGCAATGAGATGTGATGCAAAGCCTAAAAGCATTTTAGAACTTGTGGAATAAATTACCTAAGGAGGTTTAGGGAAGGAAGCACTGAGGTTTTTTTGTTGTTATGACAAAATTTTATGTATCAAGTTTGATGTTGCAATGTTTAGAATAACTGATGCTGTACAAAGTCAAGTTTAGGCAGAATTAATGAAACTTCCCATCTTTCTGTATAACTGCAGCATTGGATTGTGAACTCTGTAATTGACCCATAAGTTCTGGTTATCACAAATAAAACAGCAAAGCCAAGCCAGCTTTGGGGGAGGATTTAGTGTTGCTTCCACTTATGGTCAAGATCTGAGATTTGACATTCTAAGTTTATGAGTATTCTTCTTTTTTTAAAATAATACAGATATAATGGGGACTGGCATTGGTTCAACTGTTATCCTTAAAGGTGAAAATCTTTTTGTAACTGAGCTAACAGTGATTTTGAAGACAGGTCTCTTCCAGGGACGAACTTTCCCTTTTATGAAGAAGTCTCTCTGTACCTTAGAGTTCTATCTTTTCATTATTTAAATCTAAATATTATTTAAATCCTTGGCTAACATTACACAAAATTTATTTACCTTCCTTTGTTCTTTTAAGATATCTCAGGAATGGACACGTTTTCTGTGGGTATTCCATGCTCAGCTCCTCAGGCTGCCTCTCCAAGTGGTCTGCAAATGGATCAATAATTTTTTATGCACTAGAGTAGGAGCCAACTGCAGCAATATCACAGAGCTGAATTCTGCTTTTATATCAGCGCAAAGTGAGTGAGTGCTGATCATGCTTGTTTGAAGTCAACTTAGTTTGGCAAATCTTAGAAGGCTGCAGGATGAGTGGCCAGATTTTCTAATAAATGCAGGCTTAGACAATGCGTCCTTCAAAACACAGCACTCCTGGTCTCTGAAGGGCTGTTTTGTTACTGTCTTGAGCCAGAAGACACTTTAGAGTTAGATTTAAGTGTGGCTGTAGCCGTGCTATGTTGGTATTTGTGTTTATCACCCCCTATGCAATGTAAAAAGCACCAACAGGCTCAGTGTGTGTGTCTAAAGAAATGAAACCCATTTGTCAGCAACCCCTGCTCCTCCTGCCCGGGGCTCAGGGAGCATCTCTGGAACAGTTTGTGGTTCCTGGGAGTGCTGCAGGCCAACCCCTTGCAGAGTTTACTGAACTGCCAGCAGAGCCTTTGGCTCTGTGTCTCTGTCATCTGGAAATCTAGATATTTAGATTGCTTTTAGTAGGTGTTTTTTGTAATTGCTGAGCCTAGTGCTCCTGTTTAACTCCAGGATCTGTCTTGCTCGGAGGCATTCCAACATCAGCCCATGGAGCTGCTCTGTTCCCTGTGGATACCCAGCTCCAGGGTTCCCAAAACCTGTGTGGGACGCATCCAGCAGCATCCCTACACTTCTGGGTAACCACAGCAGGTATTCAAGCCACGAGACATCTACTGTGAACACCCTTGTAAAAGCTTTTAAGCAGCAACCCACAGTGTGATTGCCTCTGATCATTCTGAAGGAAACTTTGTTCAAGATTTTTCAAAGGCTGAACATTGATCGGGTGTGTTATTTGTGATGCAGAACGAGTGTGTTTACATCTCCATGCCCAGAGGAGACTGAACTACACTCAGATCCTCTTTAATGTACCTGCTATATTATTTTCAGGTTTGAAAATATATATGCCATAGATTCTTTTATTTGGATGAACCATGATCTTATTTAGGTCTGTTGATTTACACTGGGTTGGTTTGTGCTTCTTCCTAAGTAGATCAACCATTAAAAATTGGGGCTAAGCAGGGTAAGGTATTCCAGAACAATCCCAGTCATGCAGTAAATCAGGGGTCACAAATATCATGTAACAGCATTTTTACAGGTTTTTTTTCCTTCATCTGAACTGTTGTTTCTCATATGTTGTGGTGGCTGTCCTAATCAATCCCCCTCAATCAGTTTCTCACCTCACTTCTCTCTCCAGTGTCTCTTGCTCTGTTGCTCTGGCCAAGGCATCTTACCTGAAAAAACAGCCCACAGAGTGTTTATAATGAATCCCCAAAATCTTGAGCCATATAAATTTAGAACATGCTTGCACCTAGCATTTTTTTCATACTAATATTCCTAATTAAAATAGTTATTATATTAAATATTCTTGTACAAATTATCTTTAATCTGCATCATACACTGAGCACTGAACAGAAAAATATCTGTCTCTAGAAAAATAAAAACCTGTAAACCTGGGGGAAATAATTTTATTGTTATAAAAATATTCTTCAGCTGTGTTAGAAGAGAAATGGTCCAACAGAGGACAATTGGCTCTAGAAAAATTTTTATATTTTAATTTGCAGCTTCCAAAGTACCTAAAGGTGCAACAGGTTCCTCATTACCTTGCAGTGAAACAGGTGAAAATTAAATCAGGAGGTATGGACGAGTGGGAATAATTTTTGGGTTTTGTGGATATAAAGCAGGGACAATCAAAATGGTTCCTCCTAGCTGCAGCCCTACCCCCAGCATTTTGTAACTTTTTATTTTTACCTAATAACTCCAAACATTTCATATAACTGTTTACATATTAGAGCTGCTCTGTGTATTTGCCCACGAGATAACAGAGACATATTTCTTTTTTTTTTTTTGTTGGTTTTGTTTGTTTTGGGGTGTTTGTTTGTTTGTGGTTTGTTTGGCTTGGTTTGTTTCTTTTTATAAATTACACTTAGAAATATCTCAGCTTGTTTTGAGTTTTATGGAAATAGCTTGAACCATTTTCAGACAAGTCTAGGAGGGACATGAAATGAGTTACTGGAAATCATCAGGCTGGAGTAAGACCCAAGAGGAGGCAATGCATCCTCACCATTCAGTGGAAGGAAGCAGATTCAGCCAGAAAAGTCTGGGATTCATCTTGCCTCTGCTGTTTGCTTCTAACAGAGTCAAAGAAAAAGAGCTTACTCTGAAAATAACCAAGAACCATTCAATATGTCCAGAAACCTGCCCTGTTTATCTCGTGTTCCTTCCACTGAATCCCTGAGGTTCAGGCACCAGGCATGGTGCAGTGTGCCACACATGCACTGGACTATCAGCCAGGGACACATTACTCCCCAAAATATGTGGCAGGGCTGTGACACTGCGATGGTGGGGAAAGTCCAGTCACACATCATGCGATGCTACTTGACACAGCTTTGCCTTAAATCACGTGTAATCAGAGAAATGGCATCAGATCTGTGTCTGCCTTGAAGGGATTTCTCAGGTAAACAGGAGTTATTTAATCATTCTTCTTACAGCACATGCTTGCTGAGAGACCTTCAGCTAAATAATTCCAAACATTAAAATCAATGTCCAGAAAGATCCAATCCAGGTTGTTCAGCAGGGTCTCGAGCTATGGAGTCAGCCCTCACCTCCAGTGGGGGCAGAAGAAAAATGTATGAAAAAGAACCTGAGGACTCTGGACTGCCTCTGGAGTCCCAAGCCTTGGAACAGCCTGTATCCTGTTCATCCCAGGGTGGAATTCAAAGCAGCCTTCAGTCTGTTCTCAGCTGCCCTTTGTTTGGGGAGTTGGAGGTAGCGGTGAGGTGTGGATGTCTCATTAGCACACGGGCTCATTCCCTGTTCATGCAGACAGGAATGAAGCAGGATCCATGCAGGGCAGGAAAGCAGGTCTGTTGTTTGTTGGGGTTTTATTCCCATTCTGCCTTTAAGACCTCTCTAGAGGTTTCTGTTGAAACTTTTCTTGTTTTATAGAGGACTAGTAATGCGTAGAGAGCATCGCTCACTGTGAGCGAGAGGACAAAAAGCAAAACAAAACTGTTTTACATTAATCTTATTTTTCAACTTTATACATTTTTCTTATCAAGTATTCACACTTTGCTTCAAGTGAAGAACAGTATGATAAATTCATTTTTGTTTTGTTTCCTTTATAGCACAGCACTTGCCCTGCAGGGAGAATCAGCATTTCTGGATCACTTGATAGCTGCAAGTGCATTCATTTGAATTTTGCCATCGATCTGTTCTACCCTATGACTCACTTTTGTGGTGCTTAATTTCTAACACAGTGTTTATATACTCCAGAGGATGTTGTTGGTTTTTTTTCTCTTGCCCACCTTAATCCTTCTCTAATGAGTAAGTTCAGAGCCAGGCACTGCCTGTATGGATCAATAGTCTGAGGAGTAATTTTGCAAGCAGACAAAAGGGAATGTTTCTGAAGGGTAAACTGGTGAAATGGTGGCTAGCAGAGACAGAATGGACTCCCTTTTCCTGGGAATTGTTTCTCCCTGGCATGGCACATGTGACGTGGCCAGTTTATGGTGTAGGTGCTCGAGGGATGGTGGTTTACCTGGAGCTCTCCAGCCTTGCTGCTGTGAGGTGAAAACCATCTGAGAAAAGCCAACAGCCTGGCACAGGAGGGAACCTGCAGTGCCTCAGTCACTGAATATTCACCCCGTGCCCTGCCCAAGAGCTGCTGTGCCCATTTCTCCTGGCTGGACCGGGACTGAGGAGATGGGAGCTCACCTTCCCCTGCGCTCTGCCAGCTCGGAGACACCAAGCCTGGCAGAGAGCAGGCAACTCCCTCCTTCCTGAGGGAAAATCCCTGAGACCTGCTCTCCAGGCAGAGGAATCCCATGTTCTGAGGGGGTTTAGCAGCAGTTCTGTCAGCAGGGTGGTGGCAGGGCCGTGCTGTGGAGAATTGCCCACGGCTCAGGTGCAGTGATTGCAGAAATAAGGGTCTGGCGAGAGCATCCCGTGGCTGTTCAGGGGTGTGGATGGTGGCTGCTGGGGCTCCTTGGAGGGCTTTGAGAGCCACAGAACATTTATCAGGGCACCTCTGCTGTCCCAGCTGAGCTGGGGGGCAGAAAAGCTCTTCTGAGGTTTTCTTCTGATCTCAACTCGACTTTCCCTCTCCTCTCTCACTGCTGATGTGCAGGGGCGGTTGAGAAGATGTTCGGACACAGATGAGATGGGGTCAATCTGTTCAAGGATGGTTTATTGTAAAATCAGTCTCAGGGAAGGGTGAGACCCTTAGGTTGCTACATTCGGCGCCATGATACCAGAAAACCATTTTAATTCTAGTTCCAGTGTCTTTTATAAATTTCTTATCCAATCAACTACTTCCAAAAAGTTCTCTAGCATCTTCATAAACCAATAATTATTGCTACCTTTACTACATTTCTATTGTGATGCATCTCTTTATCCCATCACATAATTCTTACTTATGAAAACTTACTGCTTTACTTTTAAATTTTTAACAACTCTATGACATGTTTTATTACTAAACTTTAATATTTTCTAATATCATGCTTAACATATTTATTTGCTTATATGAGACATATTTCCAATTGCTTAAAAGATGTTTCTAGATGAACTACAAATGCCCATTTTACTTTTACTGTTGTAATTCTCCAAGCCTTCTCCAAGGCCTTAAGTCAGACATTGTNGTAACATGTTTTATGACTAAACTTGAATATTTTCTAATATCATGCTTAACATATTTATTTGCTTATATAAGGCATACTTGTAATTGCTTAAAAGATGTTTCTAGATGAACTACAAATGCCCATTTTAGTTTTACTGTTGTAATTCTCCGAGCCTTCTCCAAGGCCTTAAGTCAGACATTGTGTCCATCTCCATCTCTGAGCCTGAATGCTCCAGGCCTTGGGGCCTCTCTGGGCCAACATTTCTCCCAAGCAGTGACACTGATTTTGGGGAAGCTGCTGGGGTGAGCTGCTAGCTGGAAAATCAAACCAATTACCAACCTGGATGGGACAAACATGGTTTGTGTTTGATCTAATGATGTTTCAGACAACAGGGTAATTTTTCTCTCTGCTTGCACTCCCAGGTGCCTGTGTGCTGGTTTTGGTGGAGTTGTGGCCTCTGCACTGTGGGAGATCCTTACCTTGAGTCCCAGGGTTTGTAGGATTCTCTTGGGCAATCAGATACAGCACAGGGCAGAACATTTGCTATTTTATTTATCCAAAGGAGCTTGCAGAAAATTTTAGTTTTTCCGTTGTTGTAGAAGCAAAATTAGGAAATGTGCTCATGCTCAGACTGTTTGTTAAAGAAAAAGTGCCCTGACCTCTTGTTAGTTTGTGCTCTGCAGGAACAGTGCTCTTTTGCAGGGCACAGGTGTTGTTTGTCTTCTCCTATCACACTTAGAGGCAAAACTGAGATGTGGAGGGGATCTGAGAGCTGTTTTGAAACCGAGTCATCGATGCAAATGAATAATAAGAACACGGTTAATCTTACTGAGAAACAAATATAAATATTGTACAAAGAGAGATCTGTGGCATTGGAGTGCATACATCAGGCTATCAAGGCATCATGTAGTTGTTTCATTTATTCTGACTTCTTTTCATCCTGTGAACAGCTGTCCCTTTATTTCTAAAAGCTATTTTAATGTGGTAAGGGTGTTTTTTGTTTAATCTGCTACAATACTCCTTTTGTCTCCTTGTCATACTTCCAGTTTTAAAATATTAATCCAAGCTAACAAAGAGAATTTTTGATGTATTCTAAAATCCTGAATGTAATGTATAATTTAAAAATGAAAACATTTTATTAGGTTATGTTCATATTTAGATTCAGATGTTTGGCTTGAGTTAGGCTCCTACTTGGAGATGGTTTTGCAGAAATAAATATTTATTGGGCATTAGCAGTCTCCCTAAACATAGCTACATGCTACAGTGTGTTAAGTGCCTTTTCTGTGCCAGTCTAATGCTGAAGCTTTGCATTCTCATGCTCAGAGTTTAAACTCTGCCCAGCCAGTAGAAGTTCAGATTCTAAGTTGAAGATTTCACATTCAGTTCCAGCCATGAAGAAAATCCATATACCCTAGGGTTATGTTCATCTCCCCTCCTGGGATTTACATACCTGAAACACTCCTCAGACCCAAAATCAGAATCTTTAGGACTAATGGTGAATAAAGATACCAAATGGAAATAAAAACACTCATCAGTAAATGTTTTTTAATTCTTACATTAGAGAATGTTTAATTTTACTAACTCAAAGTCCTAAGTCTAGTCATAATTCTGGATAATTGCTGAAAAGGTGGGAAATGGTTTCTGAGTCCCAAAATTTCAAATATTTTAGGATATCCTTGTTCTGGTACACAAGTTTTATGTACCTATGTGATTTCTTTGGAAATGCAATACATAAAAAGTAACATGTATAAAAGCCATATGGCTTAATAAAAGCACTTAGGAATTAATCATTCAGAACATCTGATATGCTACATTTGCAACAATTGTGCCTAGCTGGAAAGTGATTTACCAGCTCCCTGCAAATGATGTGGTTTGCCTTTAAAAGTTTAGGGTAATATATTCCCTTTCAGATATAAGAGAAACTTGATTATTTGTAAACTCATCTTTTGGCATTTAGATAATGCTATTTCCCAGTGAAAGGATTTCAGAAACAATTTGTAATCCCATCTTCATGTTTCCAACACGGTGGCAATTAAAAACCGCCAGGAAAGGAGAAGTTTGGAATTCTGTTGTGCTACGAGTCTTGACTTCCCCAGCCTGATATTTTTAGGAGGAAAAGAAACAAAAGGGGAACCGTGCTGGGATTAGCTATTTGTAGCATTTACCCGTGTAATTGTTCTGCAAATGGCTATTGTAGGGTAGGGCACCTGAGACTTGTTAGGGAAGGGTTTCCAGTGGTGGAGCTGCACTCCGGGATTTGCAGAGGAGCTCTGCTCCTGCAGGGTGACCCAAATCTTGCCACGGGAAGAAGGCAGCCAGTGGGCTTTTGGTGCTGGCACCACTGGGACACTGAGGTGACAGCTGGGATGGGGACAAGTCTTGAGTAGGATGTGCCTGAAAAACATCTTCTCTTCCCTCTGTTTTCTGAGGTTTGCATCCTGCCTCGTGTGGCCTGCTAAACCTGCTGTTCCTGGGCTAATACTGGACCAAACATGTAGCATAAAAGGCTGGACTGGAAAGCCCAGGAAAGCAATATGACAAATTAAGACTCCATGGCAGAGATCTGATTTCTCACCTGAGATAATATTAGACTCAGTAGCTGATGACATTTCAAGGTTGGCACTTGGTTGAAGTGTATTCAGTCTGGAAGTCAGGAACCATAACACATTCAGAGATATCTTTAGGATAGAAATGGTTTTCTGCTGAAGTGCAAACACACAGTTGAAAGAGTTTTAGTTCTGCTGCAGCCAAAGCAGTTCCAGGGAATATCAGCCTAGTTTCAACGTTTGTAGCAGAGCATGTGCCAGACTGTCTCTGCCTCAGAGCTTCCTCTGGCTCGTTTGGCCTTTAAGCCAGAACAGTTTCTAGCAGGCAAAAGTTTGCCCTCTCTTGCTTTCCATTGCTGTAATATTCCTCAGGACATGCCTCTCCATTTGAGCTGTGTATACCTTTTGTTCAGAATGGTATCTAGAGTTGCAGGAACTGACCAGTTCATCCCAAGCTGAATTGTCATTTTGCAAAGGCTCTGCCTTCTGTGTGGGGTTTGGATTCTCTCTCAAAAGACACCTTTGAATGCAAATGCTTTGAACAGGCTGGGGTTAGCACTGGCACTTAAGCTCCTTTCCCCACATAAAGTTAGAGAGCAACTGTAGTGGAGAGAAATGCAGAGCAGGAGGGGGAGAACTCAGCAAAGCATTATCTAAAGCAGGACTTTCCAGCTCATTGGAGCTCGATTTGCTGCATGCTCAGGAGACTACTGGAACAACAGAAAGCTCTGCTTGAGTGTGTAGGAAAGGAAAAGACAGCTGTTGTGCTGTCCTCAGCTAAATGAAACCTGATTGCTGGGTTGGTTGCCCTTCTCCAGTTATTAGAATGACCATCTGGGAAGTCAGTAACAATTAGTCATTGTTTGGCCAGATAGTGCCAGGAATCAGCTGCCTGCATGGACTTGTAAATAAGCTGAGGCTTGGCATAAAATAAAAGGGGAATTTATTTCCTCGATATAGTGTGGGTCTCTGAACGTGAGAGAATAATTTTATATCCTGGAGTAAGAATCCATGAAGAACTGTAGCTTGTAACTATGAGCCTTGACCCTTCCTCCTGTGATTCCTTTTCCCCCTTTCTTGTCAAAATAACCATTCTCAACCCACATGTTCACGAAATGGCCAAAGGCTCTGACTTTTCCTTGGCCCAGGTGTGCTGCTGCTCTGTAGGAGACAGGGAGCAGAGCAGGGTTCCTGTCCTGTGCACCTCCTGCACATCTCTTCCACACCAGCACACAGCAGAGCTAATGTGTAGGAGCCAGAGCTGATGGAAAAGCAACCAACAGAAGGAATGGTCAGATCTCTGGCTGCCTGGATCTACTGCTTTTAGCCACTCTCTGCCTGGCAAGCAAAGCCAGTTGCATTTTCTGAGTACACTCATTAGAGGCTGGGAGGAGTGTGCTGGGAGGAGATTCCCAAGGCCTCTTTCCCTGCAAATGTGACTCTTTCAGCCTCGTGCAGGAAGGGATGCCGGCCCCTTCCCTGCCTGCCTGTCACAGAACACTCATCCCAAAGCAGCAGCCACCCTGCAGGAGAGCTGCAGCTCTGTGCTCTGCTCACCCAACACCGTGTTCCACACAGGTACAGAACGCCAAAGGATTTGGTGCTCATCTCAAATGAAACTGATTGTTCTGCTAATGAGATAAATTAGCAAATTTGAAATCCTTCCTTACAGGAACAAATTGCTGTGCAGCCATCTGCAGCACTGTGGCGTGTGCTGTTTGCTCTAGATGTTAAAGTCAATTAAAAACCAAAAGGGAAATGTGCTTTATGGATGGGCTATGGTTTTTAATCCTTTTAAATACTATTGATTTCTATTTTATTCTCTTTCATTTCTTTTTGAAGTGGCTTTACATTGATTTTGCTTGTTATCTTGTTTCAAGTACACTTTTATGTTGTTATTTCATGCAATTTTTGTTGCTTACCTTTCAGTTGTGTAGGTACACAAACCACAAAGGTGCAAGTTTGTTTTCAGTTCTGTTACACTTCTTTCCCCCTTTCTTTTCTTTTGTCAATGTGTTATAATTGTTCTGTCCTATCTATTTTATCTTCATTTTAATATCTCTCTCCTGTGGCTTGTAACTTTCAAACTTTTGGTAATATCTTGCTGTGAGTTGTTCCTTAGTTTTTTTGGGGAGTTCCCTCTTTCCAATATAAAAAAAGTTTTGTTTGAATAGAAATTTTTCATTATAGATTGTTGTCACAATTCCCACTGCGCTGTTGTTGACAAACACAATATTCTACACCTAAATTTAAATACTCTAAACTATCCGGTTTTAAACTTAGACAACAGGATTCAAATTGGAGTTGAGTAATCAAGTGTACCACCTGCATAATGCCCTGACTGATCCATTTGATCAATCTCTACACGAGCACAGGTTTTGGGTGTTCACAGGTGAAGCTTTGAGAACCTCGATGTGAGTACAAGCCCATTGTTGATGACCTAAAAGTAGGAAAACTCAGTGATCAGGTGCACATTCAGTGCTTTCAGAATGACTTGCCCTGTTTGAATAGAATCCAGTGTATGAAGGGAAAGAAAAAAATACAATTCAGATATGAAAAATATAAAGAAAGTGAAGCAAGCGAAGTGTTCATGGCAAAAAGGCACTTTTAATCTATAAAGCAGGTTTCAAGGTTAGTCAAGTGTGCCAGTTCATTTATTCTAAAGCTCCTATTGCTTAGATTTTAATAATCATTCTGCACTATGATACTTTATTGTTAATATGAAACATATTGGAGAAAATGAATAGCTAATGGTATCACTTTTTAAGTGCTGTTGAATGCATTCTGCAGAATGGAATTAAACAGCCTGAACCTTATATAATTTTTTTGAATAGGCTGAGTGGTAGCAAGGAAAAGAAGAGTAGAGATCAAAATGTTTGTTGTCTTTCCCCAAAATTCAAATGTTTCAGTATTTTAACCTTATTAATTAGAACCAGAAGTGTAAGAGCCTTGTTGTGTCTGTACAAACTTGGTTTCTGCTTCCTCAGAATTTCAGAGGCTTTTGAAATACAGACACAGCAAACAGGTTGAAGATATGAGGGGAAAAGTGCTGGAAAACAGCCAGAGAGGGAAGGACTCCCCCAGATTCCATCCCACATCCTCTTCTTTGGGATTGCAGGGAGGCAGTGAGTGCGATGGCAACTCTTCTTTCCTTGTAATCTGGAAATGAATTAAAAATCTGAAATTATTGTGTGTCCTCTTAATGAGGCACAGACACAGCAGGTGAGGCACTGTCACTGCCAGGGGCAGGAAGGGGAATTTCAATGAGATTTCTTTGTGCCTGTGCTCTGATGACCCCAAGCTGCTGCAGAGCCTGGTGGCTGTGGGTGGCTGTCCCTGCTCCTCACCTTCTGCCTCCCTGATGGGGGAGGAAGAGCTGAGCAGAAGGTGGCTCTGTGGGATCTGGCTGTATGGAAAAGTGGGAAATATCCAAGGAGGGAAGAGTGTGGCCCTTCAAGTTTGGTGTCAGGACATTGGGATATTGCCTCAGCAGTTTACAACTCCCACAACTTACACATTGTGCTGCTGTCTGAACACAATCCCTCATTTTTCTTGGCAAAATTAAATTATTAATCGAGAGAGTAGGAATTTTGAATCATTTTTTCCCCCTTTCTGTTAAAATGCTATTTTTAAAGGGAGTAATATCTACCTAAAAGCCTTCCTGAAACCACTGGCAATCCTCTGTGCTCCAAAGCGAGATAATTCCTTCAAAACCAAACCCCAGCAGCAAAGGATAAAGCAGAGAAAGGTGGAACGTGTGCTGTGTCATTGCAAGTGCCTACAAAGGGCTCCTTTATCTTTTCTCTTGCTCAGCAATCCCGTTGGGCTGCAGAATAACAGCAATCAAGGCACTTGTCTGGGGCACGTTCCCTGTTTGTTGGCTTGCTTTTCTCTCAGATTCTTTCAGTGCACAAAGGCCTCTCCGGCACTTGACGGGATCAGAAGTTGGTTTTAGGACTGTGTCTCTCAGAGTAAATAATCTCACTAAAGCACTGAAGGAAGCTGGTGCCAATTCCCTTTTTTTTCTAGCTGCCTGTTGGCCACATCTGCTCGTCCTGGATGAGCCCAGAAATCAGGGAATGAGCTGCAGTGGGAGGCAGAGCACTGCCTCTTGGTGGCCCAGCAAAACAGGAGGCAGCTTTTCATCCTGAGATTTAGTCCTCGCTATTAACGAGCTCACAGGCTGAGGTATATAAATTACACAAAGCAAACTGCTGGGAAAAGGTTTTTTTAAACCTTTCTAATGTTTAGTCACGCTGAAATGACTAAGTTTAAAAAAGCATTGAACTTGACCAGGTCAAAAAAAAAATCTGGAAGAATGACCAGCTTGCTCTCCTGACCATTAATTTGCTTCCAGAACAGAAAATAGTAGGAGTTAAAAAACTTGAAAGGCCAGCCCAGACTCCTGAGGAGTGGTTTAATAATCTGTCGAGGTGGTTCGTGGTTGTCAAAGAAGCAGATTTTTCTTGGGCAACTTAGATGTCTCTGTGAATCAAATTTCAATGATGTCAGGAGAAGGAGCTCTCCAGTGCAATGTTCCTGTAAGAACAATACAAAAAGGTAGCTTTTCTTTTTTTTTTGAAAAAAATAGTCTTTTGCATAGAAAACTAGGTATTTCTTTAGTCCCTATTATTTCTGACTTTTATGTATCAGAGTATTGCTTTGTTCTTCTCTCTCCTTAGTGGTGCCCCTGGACAAAGAGAAGAATATGTACAACACCTGCAATCACACTGTGAAATAGAAATTATTCTCATTAATCTGTGAACCTTTTTCCCCTTAAATTTGATTCAGGGGATCCAAAGAAGCAGCTTTTGTAAAAATAGGCTGCAGGAACATTTTCTGTGAGTGAGGGAGCAGGGCCATAGCGCGGGTTAGCCTGACCTTGTTGGCTCGAGGCCCCTGTTCTCCCTAAATGCTTCTTTTTGTCATCCTTCTTCAAAGAGCCAAGAGAAAACCTTCTCTTGTTTGAAGTCGGTGGTAAAACCCCCATTGACTCGAGGAACATGCAGTTTTCAGCCCTGGAACATTTCAGCCCTTGGAGAGGGTTTGAAGCAGTTGCAAATGCAGCTTCCTGAGATGCAGAACAAGGAGCCATCCAGCCACCTGGAAATATCCTTACAGCCTCTTCTTCAGTTTATCTAAAAATGATACCATGCCTGCTGTAAGGTTCAATTCTTCTGCATCTGTTAAATTGCTTTGCATGAAACTGTAGCTCTCAGGTACCATAGCAACCCTGTTTTCTAATCTGATTTTAAATTTTTACGGTGCAATGCATAAAATATTGGTACCTTTTCTAGTTTTTGATTTATAAGTGGGAGTAAAGATAGGGACAGCATTTTAAAAGGCATATGAGTCTGTGCAGTTAAATGCTTTCTCTGGTTTTGGATGATATATAGGAAATGGTTTCTTATTTTATTATGAAAAGTAAATATTGATTGGCTGATTACAGATTCTAGATTAGAGCTGGCATTTGAGGTCTTAATAGCAAGTAGTATTTCTAGGCACTATGTGGGACATTTTCCACTGAGTTCATGTAGATTGTAGAAAATTCAATTGTTTCCTGTATTTCCCCATATAGAGTGGGTATCTAAATATCTGACAAATTCTGCTTCTTACTGAATATATTTACTGTGGAGATAACTTTACTGTTTAAGAATAATTCTGAAAGACCTGCTAAAACACATAAAAATTGCTCTTTTCCCAAGGAAGCTAAAGATAACACTTAGATTATTATGCTCTTAATACAATCTCTAAGTCATTATGTTTCCAGAAACGTTCTGAGAAGAAAATCCCATTGTGCTTAAATGATTGTACGTGTGAAATGTGTCGTGGTCAGTGTGAAGCCTCTGTTATCAATTGAATTAAGCTGGCACAGAGCACATTCTGCAATTCAGATGTGCAAGAATGTCCCTGAAAGATGTCAGCCTCAATTCATCTCAACATTTGACCCCATGCCCACTGCACCTCCCTGCCACGGAATCACAGCCTGTGCTAATACACAAACTTTGAATTTGGGCTTCAGTTGAGCTTTATAATTGGAGAAATTGTGGGTTTAGGTAGAGGGAGGACTCAAAGGAACTTTTTGCATGAAGAGAAGAAGAAAAAAAGGACAGAAATATTTGGCAAGTGTTATAATACATCAATTAACTTTTTAACTAGGTAGCATGACTTGCTATTTTGACCAAATAGCCTTCCTGTGAACCCCATTCCAGCCTCTGCATCACTCCTGATGCCTTAATAAAAGTACAGGCAGCATCCCAAAGAGATAAGAGGGAAGTGAGCTTCCTGTTTCAAAGATCAGTGGGCAAGAAGCCCTGGAACAGCAAGAGAAACCAGAGCAAACCCCAGTGTGGATATTCCAAATAGTCTTTGTGGATGTAGGACCCTCATTAGCAGGGGAATGATGGGAGGGGATAATTGATCTCAGCCCTTTCTGGAGGAGCAGCTCCTGCTCAGTTCAGCAAAGGGGGTGCAAGTGTGCCTTGGCAGTGGTCACTCGTGTTCCTGCTGAATTAGATTTTCCTTGGCTTTGTGTCTACAAAGGCACTTGGCAGATGACAGCAAAGTGTGAGATTTGCCCTAGAACGTGTAGATGACACAGAAAGTGAACAAAATCCCTGGATTCTCCAGTGTACATATTGTTCTTGTATGGTTTATAAACATTTTAGCCATATCTTTGGAGCTCTTTCTTTTTTTACCTTCGTTTGAAAGTAGTAAATTGTCACTCTTAAAGTGGACTTGTCTAAGCCATAATGTTGATAAAAGTAATTTGTTTCAGGTTTTTTAGCTGACATGTTGTCTTGTGCAAAGTCACTTTGGATTGTGTCACTCCTGGTGAGTTGTATCACAGAATAAAGCAAGACTGATGCAGCCTGACATCACATGCCACAATGTGATTTTTCAGCCATAATTCTGAGCTAATTTGTTTTTCTCAAAGCTGTAAATTCCTAAAACTCAAGCTTTCTGGGAAGAGGGAGGCAGCTTGAATGAATTCAGTCATTAAAAGTCAGTTGAATAAAAAAGAAAATCAAGCTGTTTTCCCACTAGTTTTCTTAGTTTCAGATTTTATTTTCCATCTTAGCTGCGCATCTGTAAAGCAAGAGTAAATACACTGCAGCTAATGGTTAACAAGAGCTAGAGCTAAGTGCAAGTTTTCAGAAGGAAGCAGTGAAATCCATATTCTGCTGTGAAGAATTCCAGCTTGGCAGAAATCTCCAAGTATTTGCTTAAAGAAAATGGAGGCCTAAGCTGTTCACAGAATACTGAGAAAGGAGGTGTAAACTGATTTTCTTTGTGCTTTAAGAGAAAAGCATTCATTCTTCCCCCGAATGCCAGAAAAAGTGGATGGCTGTTTATATATTGGCTCATATATTTCTTATAATTCATATTATAGTTTTTGATTGTAGTATATTCTGTATCTTTGGTCAGTGTTTGAAAAGGATATGTGGCCTTGACTCTTTATTTCAATTCTTTCACACTGGGGTAACTGGGAAAACTTGCCTCTGAAATCATGGAATATCAGATGATTGAGTAAATAAATTCTAGAAAATATTTGTTGATAATTTTTTTTGTTGTTTATATAAATATATGGATTTCCTCTAAGTCATGCTCCAGAGCTCGGTGTATTAACTGATGGGATTTGCTGTTCAAAGTTTTGAAACTTCCATAAAACTTCAAGACTTGAAAAAAAATCAAAACATTGCCAAGTAGTAGAAGAAAAAGAACTTTTATCCCAGCCAAATGTAAGCACTGTGATTATTCTGAGTGTTGGCATAAGTAAACAGCAACAAAACTCTTCCCTACCCTCCCTTCTTCTTGGGAAGGATTAAACTCCAGAGTAGGATGTGCTTTAAAAGCTACTTCCATGCATTTTAATCAAACAAAATAGGTTATCACATTAGAAATGGGCTGACAAAGGCTCCCAAGGACAAATGTCTTGTGTCTCCTACATCTCCTCTTGGCAGCGACTGCTGGAGCTGCCAGGAGAAAATGGATGGAGAGGGGTGAGGAAAGGGAAAAGAGAGCAAAGATGACTCAGTTATTGCTTCACACAGCTGCTCTAGGCTGCTCTCTCTGATTTCAGGTGAGTTCAAAATACATCAAATGTGTAAGGCTTGATGATTAGAAAACACACAACAATCACCATCTGAAATTTTCACAGTGGTATGAAGTTAGATGATCCTGGAGTAGATATAATTAAAAAAAAGGCAACCCAACCCCTCCAGCTTTGTCTATATACAACTTCATGTATCTAAAATCATCACATTTGGTAGTGCTACACATTTACTTCAAGTTTAATGATCAAAAATGTTGATGCTGTGACATGTATAAGAAATTTTATATGTATATATAAAATATAGTGACATGTATAAGAAATCTAATAACAAAGAGTAAGCTGTGATATGAGAATCTGAATGTAGACCTCTCTCGGGGAAAAACCTGGATTTCAGAAGATTTTATAGAGGTCCCAGTAGAAGTCTGTACTTATGGGTAATAATAAAGCATTTTCCATTAATATAAAAATATAATTTCTTTGCAGTCATAATAAATATTATGAGTTTATATATACATATATGTAAATTTTGAAAATGGACGATTTTTCTCTTGGCATGGTAAAGGATCCTTTTTCTCATATCTCTTTTGTTTCTCATCCAGTGGCAGTTTCAGCTGTAACCATGTGAAATTTTGGTGACTCCATGCCTGATGTTCTTCTGGAGTCAGATTAAAAGGCTTTTTAATCCTGAACCACAGTCTGGGCAGCATCCACCCTTGTTAGTGACAGCTCACGATGCTCCCCAAGTGTGAGTGCATTGAAATTTCCCATTCAGGTTGGATGTTCACAGTTTCCCTTCCCTGTAGGTGTCACAGTGTCAGGTCTGGTGTGAGCAGCTGAGCACACGCTTTGCTTTATGGTTTACCTGGAAAGAACCAGCTTGCAGCTCAATCTGGAGATTATTAGCTCAGCCTACACCAGCTTCGGTTTTTTGCTTCAACAGCTCCACAGTTCAGTCTCTGATATGTCAGCAAATACATGACAGCTGTCACAAATATGCCAGGTTTAAGATAAGATATCTATTTTCAGATCTGCTAACAGTCAGGTGCTGGAATTTGAAGCAGTTCAGATTTCTAGTAAAGCAGGTAAAGTGTCTGAAATTATTTGCATTTTCCCCCAAAACTGCAGATTTTCTGTTGGAAAAATCCCCTGAATTCAGTTTATTGGAGTGTGACCACTGGAGTCCCTCTTTCGAAGCAAAGCTTTCTCTTTGCCCTGCATTTCCACTCCGAAGATCACTAAAATTGCTGCTTCACATACACCCTCTAGGAAATCAATAACGAATCCAGTTAGATTCAGAGATTTGTTGATGTAACTGAGTGAGGCTGCCAAAAGCCTCCAAGAAAATGTTGTTAATATCAGGATGGGAGCAGATCTATCCTGGGGGTGTCCAGGCTCCTCTGATACCTTCTCCTACCTCATTAGGTCTTGTGAGAGCTGCCTCAGCCCATGGTTCCCTGCAATGCTCCTTGGCTCTACCTGCTCTTGTTTAATGAGATTCTGGCCAAGCATGAGGCACCACGTGAGAATATTCTCATCCTCTGCTTTATACAGTTCTAACTACATACAGAAAATGATTTCCTGCTTGGACTGCTTGTTTTGGATCAGATTACAAAATATTTGCTTTTTTGCTGCATGGTCTTCATGGCTTTTGGTGGTCTGCAGGTTGTTAGAAGTTGGAGAGGTAATAGGTGCACCCACCAGAAAAATCACAGAATGTTTGCCCACTGAGTTGATATCCTTAGCAGAGAAACCAAGAACTAAATTGACAGAGAAAAAAAGGAAGATGTTTTCCGGAGTCAATTCAGAGCAATGAAATAATCTGCCAGTCTATGGCAGAGTTTTCCAGGGTCAGCAGAGCACTGCATCAGCAGTTTGGGGGAGGAAAGCTCACCTTGGCCTGTCAGAGCTGTGCAGTTCTGTGTGACTGAGGAGTTTTGGAGGTTGGGTTATTTTCATTAGTGCTGTAGTTTATTTGACAGAGGTCAATATTTTATTTTTAATTTATAGCTGTCAGTTGTCAGGCTAAATCTGCATTTTTTCTTTGTACGAGGAAATACATGAATTTACCGTATTAAGATTTCAGTCTACTGTAACTTCATGTACTTGTTCAGAGAAAAGATTTAAGCAGGTATGAACACATTCCTCTAATTAGTCCATCTATACATTAATTACTGCACAATATCTGAAATATAATTAGTGCATATTTTCCAAAATTTGTCTAGTTCCGAACTTTGAAATAATATTAGCTCTGATAGGTGGTATTTGATAAAACATCTTTGTTTTCAGCTGCTAACATCTCTCGGTCTTTGGTTGTGGGAACAGCCAATGCTCCACGGAGGTCACAAGCTCTGAACTGCAGGATCTGCTCTGATCCTTTCATTAACAGCACAGCTCACCTCAGGAATTCAACACCCCTGAGACAGAAAACTTTTAACTGGGGCACAGTCACAGTACATGACTGATGTCTCTGTATAGGTGAAGTCTGTCTGACAGCATCACCTGATCCAGCCTAATCAAGTGTCAGATCTCCTCAGGCATGAAAAACGATGCGTTGAGAATCTTGCAAACATACATAATACCCTCTTTCCCCCCGACCATGCTCACTCACACTAAAGTGATCTTGTGAGACCTTTTGTACTTTAAATTGTTTGACATCACAGACAGAAAATAGGAAGTTTGTGGGTGAAGTACCTGCACACAGTAGTCCAGATTCACTCCTTGCAATTGCATTTCTTTGCTGCCTCTAGCAAACCCCTTGGTCTTTCTGCATCTCTGTATTTTTAATACACATAGTGTGTAATTAAATGAAGTGATCTTTCCAATATCCTTAAGTTCTGTGTATCTCCATGAATTTCTGATTTAATAAGAAATACCATTAGAAGTTTATGGAACAAAACTTGAAAGTACAGTTACGTAAATGCATGATCCAGCTGCATTTCCCAGCACCTTGGTTCATGACAACTTTCAGTTTGTTACTGACCACTGACAGGCTTTTCTTCTTTTCCTCATCTCTATGGGGCTAGGGCTTAAATGAGGAGCACATCCTGTGGGATGGCAGAAACATCTCTTTAGAGGTTCTGCCTCACCCATCCCAGTGTGTGTTGGGAATTCCATCACTGCCAAGCCTTTCCCAGCAGAGCTCCTCTCTGGCTCTGTTTGGAGCACTTCAGGGGCCAGGCAGACTCGAGGAGTTCGGGAGAACCTGCCACTGCTCTGTATCAGAGAAAGATTCTCCCATTTATTTGGGGGCACCTGAATCCATCAGATGAAAGCATTACCTGTATATTTGGCTGGTCAAGCAATGCCTGCCTGCTCCAAAACCAGGGACATTTTCCCTCTGCCTCCCTTGGAAGTTCAGTGAGCATGGCTCAGCATAAAGTATCTCCATCCATGGGGTTTTACATTCCAGAGCTGCCTGTGTGTGAGCAGGAGGGTGACTGTTCATTTTAGGGTTACACTGGGCTGGAGTCACCATATTCCTCCTAAGGGCTGTTAATAACATGTATCAGATGGCTCTCAAATAAACTGAAATGATGAAAACTGGCAACAACCATAATTCCTTCCTAAATTTATGTGCAGTAAAATAAAGCTCTGTCTCAGCCTCTGTGTTCTTGGTGCTTTCTGTCAAGGTTAAATAATTTAGTTAAAAGGAAAAGAAACCCCAAAACACACTGGGGATTGCAAACCAGTAGAAAAGAGATGTCCATCCCTTGTTTTCTTGCTCTGAGTTAGTGGAGATTGACTGTTCAATAACAGCTTTTATTCTCCTCTAAAAGGTGCTCAGGAGCTATGGAAACGATTTCTCATAATCTTGTCTTTTGTTTCCCTTTGCTTGTTTATATTGGCAGGCTTTAATTTATTAATTGGAAAACTGTCAACATTTGTTAATGTAGTATTTGAAACAAACATACAAATCTTAATAAGTTCGGATAAATGGGCTTAGTAATTATATTTTTCTTTGAAAGTTTAATTAGAAAGGGATTTATAGAAGAGTTTATACTATCTACCTGTAATAGTAAAACTTTGAATACAGGTTGTGTTCTCTCCTTGGTAATCTTGAATATTCGTGACAACTCTCTGGTATCCTGGAAAAGCTTTTCTAGCACAACTTAAATCATCACAGATCTGTCTCAAGTACAGGCCTCAGACACTTCTTGATCTGCAGATATGCAAATGCCAGAATGTTGCTTTAGTCCACCAGTGCACCAAACCTCTGGTATTTCTATCCTAGAATAAGCCATCTCCAGCCTTTTGGAATTGCACCTCACCATCAATGGTTAGAGATATTTAACCATGTTTTTGTCCTGGATGAGACAGAGCTTCAGCAGATTTGCCTACCCTTGGAAAAGAGGATATGGGTTTAGCCCTTGCAGAGCTGGCAGCCTGGCACGTGCCCATAAATCAGGTCATTTCCCATTCAAATGTTAATATTTGCACCTGCAATTCATGTGCAGATGGAGGTATAACTTGTACCCCCAAAATAAAGACCAGAATTTGAAATTGTGCACTTTATATGCAGGCAATTATTCTTTATCATATCCCATCTATCCCTGATGACACACTGGGAGAAGGAGCAAAAAGGCACAGCATGTTTTTTAGATCATTTGTGAGTAATGCAGCAAACAGGTCAGGGTGAACAAGGTAAAACCCATCCTTCTGTGGAGTTTTATATGGTTAGGTGTTGTTCATTCTTAAAATCGAGATGAAAGAGAATTTTCCTACAAAATTGTCATTTTCTGGCTTTTAGAATGGTGCATTTTCTGCTATACAATTGGTCCATCTTCTTGGCTGCTTTGTTCAGGTTTTGGGAACCTGTCCAGCTCAGATTTAGACATCTGTGTGATTTTATACAGTGAATATTTCTCTTGAAGCCAAAGGGAAATACCATCATTTCATAAAATAAGGCATATTCATAACCCTTGGCAAATTTGTGGCCTTGATCCCTGAGACCAATTCCAGCTTCAGCTGGGTCATGGAGGTTTATGATGACTCCAATTAATGTTTGCTTTACTGGGAAAAGGATTTTTCCACTTTCTGGGAATCTGCTTCTCTTAAGAGCATGGAAACCCAAAGATACCAGGACCACCTTTTAAATAAGAGTGTCCTCATCGTGCTGTGAGGGAGCAGTAGGGTGATTCAGCTCCCAACTGCATAAAGGCTTTTTCAATTCCCTGAGACCATCACAATTGCAGGAATAACACAGGAATTACAGCTGAAGTCTGTGTTTTTCAAACGTTTAAAGTCAGAGGACTGGCTAAACTTCTGTACAAGAGTATTGCAAAAAGAAGTCAAAGGTCTACAGATGATGTTGGCTTGCTGGCACTGTAGTTTCTGCTTATAGCCTACAATTCAAACATCCATTTATTACTTGAATTTTGTCCCATTCTTTTTCATTGTTTGCTTGTGGGAGCTGTAAAGAGAAAAGCAAAAACAAAAAGAGGGCTTTGTGGATCAATTCTGATTTCTTACAGGGTGTCACTGGGGTCTAGACAAGGAACACTGGCTTGCCTTGCTTGGTTTTTTTCCTGTGATTTTATAGTTCTGAAGAAAATCATTAGTTGCTGGGTTTTGCCTAAAATACAGGCTGAATCCATACAAGCCAGGCAAGGGATTTGTTTTCACCTCTTCCAGGATGAAGAGTATTGTGTTTCCTGTCTGACCTGCCTTAGGAACCAGATTCTGTTTTGTACTAAGTGTCCCCGAATTCTGTCGACACCAAAGAGGGTTTAGACCTCCCTGCACCTTCCCATACCCAGCCCTGGGTTTTTAAGTCCCTGTGCAGACCCCTCTGTTTGGTGACTGCTCCTAATTTACAGCATCTGCTACAAGTTTTTAGCAAGTGAGTGAAAGTGCTGGAGACAGAAAAAGGAGGCTTAAAATCCACCTGTCTTACAGGAACAGGATCCTTTCAGGTGTGAGATAAATGGCAGCTGCAGTGAAACCTCCACAAAAGCTGCAGCTTAATGAGAATCCATCAGGCAGAGCTGCTTACTAACAGCCAGCTCCAGCCTTTCAGGGAGAAAGGTGGGAAGAGACTGAGGAACAATCGTGCTATCAGCCTGTGCCTGGTAAGAGATAAAAAAGAAAGCTTGAGCACAAGCTCTCTTCAACTCCTCGAGTAAGGAGGCCAACATGCTGGCAGGAAAATTCAGCTTGTTCTAATTATGTTCACAAGACCCATTCAGTTAATTTAACACTGCAAAGAGCTCGGAGTGGCACGGCAAACAACCACAGAACACTTTGAGAGTGTTCTTTGCTGAGGCAAAAACATGAAGTCTGCTAGGGAACATGGTCTTGCTAGGGAAAAAACAGGTCAGCTTGGCATAATGTGCTTGATATTCCCCCTGTACTTCAAAAGAATTAAAAATTGTTTTCTTGGCAGCAAAAACTTAGCAGCAAAACCAGGTATTTTTATCTAATAGCAAAAGACCAGGGACACAGACAAATCTGTGATTTGAATCAATCTTGGTGAAAATGAGTTCAACATCCATATGAGAAAACTTCCTCAATGAAGGCTTTCACTGCATGGTTCTTCCATCTGCTAAGTGGTAATCATGATATGCATAACTCTGAAAGGTTATAATTGAAAATGTCTTTGGATCATCACTGGTGACAAAATTTGTTTGAGAGTTATCGGGTTCATCTAATAATGCCTATAAAGAAAGCATGAAACCACATTAGAGACAAAGCTGTGATTGCTTCCCTTCCCCACAGAAAAGAGATGAGTATAAACATTTTCTGAGTTTCTTTCATGGTAGATTAGGAAATGAACCATCATGCATGCTGAATATTTAAGAATGGTACTAAATAAAATTTCGGAAACAGAGGAGGCAAAATACTGTGTGGCCAATAGCAGATATTTTAGAAATCTAATTTCTTTATGTGAGATAAATGCATAAACAAGTGCTCTGTTTAAGCTTATTAAGCATCTTACTACATTTCCCTTCTGGTATTTTTTGGCTATGATTTTTAACAATCAGTGGCAATTTGGGCTGTGCCCACTGCTTGTGTTTTCAAGCAGAGACATCCTAAGAAAACATCTTTTTAAAAAAGAAATTGCACTGTGTGTGGTGGCTTTGTCTTCAGCTACTTATATTATTATTACTTTATCTTATATCAAGGTGTTTAATGCAATGCACTTCTCTCATGGGCAATCACCTGCATCTTACAGAGGTAGCAGAAATTTGGGACTCTCCTTTTAAATTTCTCCTGGCTGCTGTTCTGTTGCTGAAAATTAGTACAGCACAAAAGGCAACTGTAGATATGGTTCAGTGGGCATCAAAAACATTCCCTTGCTAATCCTTCTTCTGAGCTGAGCAACCAAAACTTGATCTCCCCTTTAACCTTCTCCTTTGCAAGGATAAAATAGCCTAAATTGTATTATTTTGTCCCTGTGCAGTGTAGTGCTGGTACCTCTTGTCAAAGGGCGCTCAAAAATGTTCCTCTTTAGCTTGTAATAAATCCTTTGTCCTCAGGATGTGTGTACTTGCAGACAAGGCAGCAGGGGAAAGGCTTTAGAGCTTCTCTCCTACCCTTGAAACAGAAATGTTCCCAATAGTGAGGTGCAGTTCCTGGAGACAAAATCTCAAAGTGAAGTACTTGTACATGTTTTTGAAAAGTATGCAGAAAGAAATTGAATGGTGTTGACCCAAAACTGCTCCTTCTAAGACGGAGGGGTTTATTGTTGAATTCAGTGGGTATTGAGTTAAAACATTTTCTTTTGAAAATCTGGCTTAGAATTTCATTTCATGACAGGGATTTAGCTGGACTATTGGCTTCAGAGAGCTTTGTTGTGAGAGCCTTGGTGTGGATGCTTCATCTCTCCAGAGCACATTCTCCAAGTGACTTCTGTAGCAAAGGCAAGCAAAGACATGTTCATTGAAAGCCCTGAGATATTATCTGTACAAATGAGTGGTGTTCCCCTCGTGCAGCTTCTGCTCTGGCCAAAGCAGATCCGGCAGCAAAAGCTGCCAGAGTGCCAGAGACACTCTGGAGTCCAGCAGGGCTTGTTCCACACATCCCTCAGGGGTACAGGGATCCACAAAGGGATGGATCAGTGCTGCCACATTGCCTGGAGGCTTTTGAGAGCCCATTTCACTCTGCAGTGCAGATGCTCCAGGAGAATGAGCCTTCTCTATCCTCCTTCAGCTCCCATTCGTGGCAGGAAGATTCTGAGACTGTTTCTTGGTCACTTTTTTCAGGAGCTCACACAGAGATTTAAAGCCTTCCTTAAATGCCTCTATTTTGGAAAATCATGGCCCTCAGTGTTGTTTTTTGTTTTTTTTTTTTTTCCCCCCATAATCACAGAACTGAGAGTAGAACCCATGTCTGCTGAACCATGGAATGAAATTTAGATCCATCTGAAGGGCTGATATAACAAGGTCATGAGAGTCCCCTGAGAAATTTGGAGTGTATCCTCCAATCCCTCTGAAATTAAGACACGACACTTGAGCAACTGGGACAAAGTGACTGCGCTTGCTGGAGCTGTGGCTGTGACTTGAAGGATGGGGAAATTCACAGTTGCTAACAATAGGTTTTTTGTAGCCAAGGAGAAAAGATGACAGCGGAAAGATTTCTCTTTTAAGCATGACATAGCTTTTCAATAAAAATATCGGTGTCTCAGAGGGGTGAGGTGAAAGGGTTGGAATAATTTCACCGACACCCTTTTGCCTCCTGTTACCACAGTGCTGCTGACCCTGTGAGCTTAAGGTTTTCATGTTATTTATTGGTGGGTCATCACATGTGGCCCTGACGCTTTCAAATAAAATCAAGACAAGTTTTCCTGCCCACTAGAACTTATGAGGCAAATTAATTGCATTTTTTTGGTACCGGATGAAAGGAATCATAGTGGAAATGTTATCACAGTATGGAGCAATGGTCATTTTGCACACAGGCAGATGTGCTAGACATCAGAGTGCCCTAAAGTTACAGATGAGTGTAGAATAAAGCCCAGTTTGGGGTTTTTAGCAGCCTGAAATCAATCAGATAGAATTTCCTGTGAAACATCTGTGTGTTTAAGTGAGTTTCTTCTTGCATGTGACATTTTCTAAAGAGCACAACACCTCCCTTTCAGCAGAAAGGAACATTTTAGGGACTCATCACTTTATTTGAAACCACATGCACTAGAAATACTAAAATATTGAAGAAATACGGATTCTTGAACTAATTTGGGAACACTTAACTGTGGGTCTCTGTCTTGGTGTATTCCTGGGTGAGGTGCAACCACTCTGCTCTCCAAATGTCTTGTAACTCCCACCTGCTTATCTGTAGATTTTATCTAGGGGGAAACAATGCTCTAAGGAAAAGACCTTAATGGAGCTACTCTTGCTTTTCTCCTGAACCCAAATGTGTGAAGACAATTTTCCAGAAGTTAAACAATCTCCAGCAATTGTGAAACATGAATTATATGATTTTTGTAATGGCTTTGCTAATATTTTTTCATTTTTATATGGAAGACATTTGTTATAGCCTTAATCTATTTTTTTTTTCATGGACTCTACCCTTTTTAATATTTAAGCATCTGAAAAAGAAATAGACCTTTTAAGCTAATTGATAATCTAAGTAGTTTGGTCATAAAAAATAAACTGATGCTCGTGGGCAGTTTTCAGCTTTTTCCTACCCTCTGTTTCATCCCAAATCTCTTAATTACAGGGCCTCATCATAAAATATCCCTAACTGAGTAAGCCAATTAATTTTATACAGCAGCATAAAAACTTCACAATGTGATGAATTAGGGTATTTGCCCTGCTGCAAGCTTGCACATGAACCATCTTGGTCCTGATAAACCTGAGGTTTCCAATTTATCCACAAGGGTTTGAGTTATTTCTTGTGTCTTATAATTCTGCAGGTAAATGACTTGGTGCTCAACAAAGTAGCAACATTATAAAAGCAAAAAAAAAACCAAACCAAAAAACCCAAACAACCTAAAATGTCATTTTCTCAAAGATCTGTGCTTTTCTCGTACAATAACTGCATCAATTGAATGGGAATTTGTCACTGAAAGAACAAGAAGAATAGAGGGTACACATGAAATGTTAAGGGAAGTGCCTTGAAGTTGGGTCAATATTGATGATAATACGAATACATCAATATTTCTAATGTGAAAATGAGAGGTGAGACAGGAAAATAGCATAAAATTCAACTTTTTACAACTATGGTAATCTGGGAAAGTTCAGATCTGGGGCTTGACACAAATTCCTCAGCTCCAAGCCCTTGTAATTAAGATGTCATCTCACGTAAGCGAGGCTGACGATGGAGTGTGTCGGGGTTGAACTCTCTGAGCTCTGCTCCTTGCTCACACTGAGTGCTCTCAGAGCATCCCACCTAATTGTTCAGGAAATCTCTGACTCTGTGTGACCCTTGGGTGGCTCGTTTGGAGCAGGGGACAGGGGGCACCACAGAGAAAACTCCAACCCTTCTCAAAGTCACGGAGCTGCTGCTTCCTCAGGACCTGGGAAGGGCTGGGGGGACAAATGGTGGCTCAGGGTGAGCCATCACCTGCAGAATGAGACCTTGAAATCTGTCCAGCATCATTTCCTGACTCAGCCACAGCCCAAAGTTCCACCCCCCAAAGTTCAACCTCACTGCCCGCAGTAACTTTGTGCAGTCACCACTTTTGTGTTCTCTCTCTGTGATAAATACAGTAATGAACACTGGGGGGGAGCAGGCTCATTTCACACAGGACCAGAGGGTATTTTTACTGTTTCTGTAATAAACACAAATGCATATCTGTGCACTCTCAGACATGTATATTTTAATTAATCCCTGCTCCTGAGTTTAATTACAAGCTACTCCATCTCCGGAGTGTGGCTTACAGCACAGAGATAAATTGATACTTTGTCAGGATACCCAAACATCTTCAGGAAATTTTAAATCAAGTGGCACACAATGTGAGGGTTTATGACTCAGCCATTCCCACCAAATTACAGAGGGAACAATATATATACCTCTCTCTAGGCTTGAGTATGCTAATGATTAACTGAGAATATTTTCTGAGTGATTTCTTACATTAAAAAGCACTAAAATTACTTATGCCAATAAGTATGTTATAGTTAAACTCTATGTATTATTTAAACAGTTTGGTTACTGCTAGCATGATTTATAAATTCAATATAAAAATGCTCAGATTTTTCACTGGTTATATTATTAGTCTCTTGATAAAAATTCCTTGCTTTTCTTCTATCTCAAGGGAACTTAATTTAAATATGAATAATGAAAAAAAGCCCACTTCCAGAAATTTAAACTAATCGTGCCTTTTAAGGCAGAGAAACCTTGGACTGAATTTTGGAGTCAGTATAAAAGGATGAAATGGTAACAAATTCTCTTACAACGTGATGTGTGATAAAAAGCTGTGTGAGTTTGATGCAGCATTTGTGTTTTGAAAGTCAGATGTGTATCTCAGTAAACAGTTATGAACATGCTAATAGCTGATAATTAGTTAAAAAAGGTATAAATTGACAAATCACAGAAGGGAAAATAATCTTTAAGTTATTTGCAATACTTTCCAGTCACATATTCCAGCAATACTGGATTGAAAGCGAGTGCAGACACACGGTGGTGAGAAAGGACCCTTATTGTTTTTGACTAGCTGAAGCTTTGGGGCCATTTTATTGTGGGGAAACTGTTGGAGCCCATCCTTGCCAAGGAGAGGGAGGTATTGTGGTACTTGTGTGCTACCTTACTGCAAATAGAGCACCCAAAGTAGAGAATTTAGGGAATTTGTCACCAGAATCAGCTATGGCTTTCCTTAACCAAATCTCTTTGTCTTCAGAAGTTCTGCGTGAAAGGGCTGCAGGATCTTAAGGAAAGCAGCTCTGGGTGGAAGTGGAAAGCAGTCAGCTGTGACTCTGCTGCCCCAGCAGCACTGATGGGTCTCATGGCTTTGGACCAGAGAAATTATCTGGCCTTTGGAACAAATTGGATTGAGGATCCTCATTAGACTGAGTGGTGCTGTTGCACAGTGATCTGGCACTGCTGCATTTTCAGGGAGGTTCTGGTGTTTGGGAGGCCTTGCAGAGAGGCTGGGGGTCAGCAGCAGCACAGGTTGGCTTCTGAGTTCCATCAACCTGAGTGGGCTCTCCAGCACCTCCAAGGCCATCGAGGTAACCAAAAACCTCCCGAACTCAAGGAAGGGGGAAGATGAGTAGAGAAAAGGATCCCTAGCAGGGTTTCCCTGCTGGGTATGATACCAGACTTTCAAAAGGAGCCGTGCTGGGGGCATCCTAGAGCTGCCCTTGCTTCTCAGATTCTGTGCACAGATCTTTGTACCCAAAGCTGTTTAGCTCTGGGCACAACATCTTTACTTTTGCATGTCCTGATTTCTTTTGGTCTTTACTGTCTCCTTTTCTATTGCTTTGACATAATAAATTGAATTGTTGGGATTTTCAGAGGTCAGCTTGAGGTACATCCTTTCTAAGAATTAAAAACGTTTTGCTGAAATGAGAATTACTTGTGTTTTTTCCACTGGAGCTTAAATCTGGCATGTTCTACAAGTGAAGAAGAGTCTGATTGGTGTTCCCATGTGTGGATGCACTAAAACAAACGTCAATAGTGGTTTAGAGAGAGTGCAGGAAAATACCCAACGGGTTAATTAGGCAAGTTCCATAGCTTGATTCAAATTAGGCTCAATGGGTCATGGAAAAATCATTTTTGTTTATCCAAAACCAGAAGTGGGATTCAAATCTTGATTGTGAGTTTCAAGTAAGTGTTCAGACTGCAAACAAATGACACCTTATGAATAATTTAGGAAGGTCACTGACTGTTCTGGCTGTGCCTTGAATTCTCTCTGCAGTCCTGCTGCCTGCTACACCAATTTTAGTTTACAAACATTATTGGCACTTTGGCATCCCAAATTTCTCTTTTTTATTTTCCTTCTTCTCCCTCTCCAGGATGTCTCATGCTTTTGTGAAGGTTTGGCACATGGCCACTGTCCAGTCCTCACAGATGTTTCCCATTTATTTCCACAGCTGGTGATAACATCCCCCAGTGTGGGAGCCTGAAGGTTTATCTGCTGTTGCCAAAGTTGCCTTGTTCCTTGCTCAGGGCTGGGAATGTGACATCCTGTGTCTCCCTTTTCTTGCCTTTGTTTCCTCATTTCCAAAAGATATGGCCCTTATGAAGAGAATGCTGGTAAAGGAAGTTAGAAATCACTATTAATGAGCCTTCTGTATATGCAAATTCTGAAATGACAGCTTATTCTCTGGTATAATTAACAGTATTATTTCTGCTACCATGGATGAGGTTGTGTCAGTCTCTTTTCCAGTAAAATTTCTGGTGGAGCTTAAACCCCAGTAAATAGATCAATTGATGAGGAAACTCTGTTTCTATACATTCAGTCAAGAACAGGATTTTTCATCAAATTCTCTTTAAATGACATTCAGTTATTTTCCATTAGAAGAAACCAGAAGAGTACTTTGCTTACCAGTTTTCCCATGGTTTATTTTAAGTTTTCTAACAGAAAAATATCTGTTTCTATTAGAAAGCATTTGGCCATCATTTTTTAGCAACTGTTAGTATATTGTAAGAGACTGAAGAAGTAAATGTCTGTGATTTTGTAGGTCATACAGTTATTCTAGCTACAGAGAAAATACTCTGTAACCTATTCCCTGTGTTTATCCCTGAACATTCATCTTCCCTGAGTGCCAAATTCAAACATTAGTCTGTAGCTGGTGCATCCTTCCAGCAGCCTCAGAATCGGAACCCTCTGGCTGCATTTCCTGACTGTAAATCCTGTCACTTAATCTTACCCAGCTGAGCAGAGAAGTCAGAGTTCTACATTAGCATACAACAGATCCTGGGATGAGGATGATTTGTGCAGCAGCGCTCTCAGATGAGCTATTGATGATCCCCAGTGAGATCCCAGCAGAGGGAATCACTCTGATTTAAGACCATAATTCAACAACTGCTCCTCTCACTGAAGATTTGTGTGTTTAAAAAAAATGACAGGTGGCTCTGGTGGTCCAGAGGCTTCCCAGCAGAAGGGTGGGCTCCTGCCCTCCCAGCTTTCATTGCTGTCTTGGGAAAACTGAGCCATGAAATGTGTTGGATTTCTTGGGGTTTGCCTTCCAAATTTTGGGGCTGGGTGGCAAAAAGCACCCGTTCTGTTTGCCCTCAGCATGTGTGTTACCCTGCTTTGGGTAACAAGTGCCAAGTAGGGCATTTTGGAAGCAGCAGATAATGTGGGAGTCAGAGATGATGGGGGGCTGCAGCTGGTGGGGGAAGGGAAGGGAAGG
>VYXF01008538.1:554231-616511 GCA_013397295.1 Polioptila caerulea
GAAGGGAAGGGAAGGGAAGGGAAGGGAAGGGAAGTCACAAGCCCAGGGATGGAAGGAGAAGTGTCCCAGCGACTCCAGGGGACCGAGCACCAGGTCTTGAAGTGAGAAATTCCCCATGAGAACATGGCTGGGAGGGAAATTGCTGCTTGTGGCCTTTTTATATCTCTTCTGGTTCGCTTTCTAGTTTTCTGTCACAGAAGTGTAATCAGCCCAGTTTGCAGCATGAAAACAAAAAGCTTTGCCTTGCTAATGACAAGGAAAAGGTCTCGAAGGATCCACCTCAAAGCCCTGGCTGGCTCTGGGAAGCAGCAGTGGCTGCATTGCTTTGGGAGCTGTAAACAGAGGCTGTGTGATGTGGATAATGAGGATATCCACACATAGATTTCTGTTCAATATTTTCTGCTGGTATAATTTTAATTCAAAATTGAATATTTTTTTTGGCTTCAAACATTCCATGGGCAACTAAGGATTAGGTTTGTGGCACTTGGCAAGGAGCAAAGAATCTAAATTCATGGGAAGAGTTGGAACGATGAAATACATTTTAAAGTGAATTCCTTTCTCACCAAAAGAAATTCACCCCGTTGTTGTCACCACTTACATGGACTTCACTCCATCACCTTTTCTTTTCGCAGACAGGCACCTCTCACAGCCTTGAAAGCAAAACATGGATCAATGCTGTTTTCAGAACAACAGTTCGACTCTTGGAGCTGATGTGTCACTCCAGAAGGTGCCATTTCAGATGTGATTAAACTGAGGAGACAAACATGCTACAGTACATTAAGTTTGAGCCAGTCTTTGGGGACCTGTTGAGTGATAGTGGAAAAGAATTTAGCAAATCACTCTGGGATTCAGGATGCTGGTGGTTCTACACGATGTTTTGGGCTGTTTTCATTAATTGCTTTGTGCACTTGTGGTCCTTTTTGGTTTTGAGGCTTGTTATATTTATCATGTAGCAAACAGGCTGTATTAGTGGCTGTTTAGCAGAAATAAATAACCATATGTTTGTGAGCAGTCCTTTGGCTACTTGCCATGTCCAAATTGTTGTGAACAACCAATGCTTTGTAAGCTGCCACATGATCCCTCCTCTAAATGCCTCAGATTAATTTGATCACTTGGTGTGTGGCTTTTGATAAAGTAGAGTAATATAGAAATTACAAAAAAACCAGAATGGTAGATTTTTCTTGCTTTCATTATTGATTTCAGGTCTATAAGTATTTATATGATTTGGGAGAATTCCTGGTTTAACTTCTAAGTTGCCAGACATGTTTTCTTTTCTTTCCAAATTGTATAAATATTGACTGTAATGTCAGCAGGTGGAGTTAAATGTTAGTGGGAAGAGCCAGTAGGAGAGAGGGATGAGGGTGGGCAGAAATCAAGAATAATTAAAGCACAGGTTGGGTTTTGAACATCTCTAAAGCCCACAAGCACATACAGGTGACTCCATGCACTTCACAACAGGATTTTTTGGGGATGATATCTGAATTGTTGAGTGCTTGCTTTTCTCCTGAATTAAGAGAGGCTACTCTTCATATTGCATTTAGTAAGTCCTTATATCTGGCATAACTCTCCATCTGCAGTGAACTTTAAATACAGAAAACATAGGAAAACATGTTCATCATGTGCATTTGCAATATTTACAAACACATGCAATGTTTCATCCTCTCTTCCCCCATCACTAATCTATAAAGCTCAGAAGAAGCAGTACCAGCAGCCGCTTGTGCTGGATTCACTTTGAGCTCCCACCCCTATTTTACACAAACTGTGTTTTTAAGGTTGCCAGCACCCTTTAAACTGTCCACGCCTGCAGATCCTCAATGCAGGGACACCTGTGCAGAGTGAGAGGTCTCTAGCGCTGGCACTTCCATATTTCTCCAAATAAGGAAAGGAAGGATAGTTTCACTTCTACAGATGGACACACAAAAAAAAAAATTAAAAAATTGTCAAGTATTAAGCTGCGAAGGCCACAAAGGGAGAGATTTAATAACTGGATCCAGGTCTCCTGATCTGTTCCTTCACCAGGTGGCCAACCTTTCTTTCCAAAAACCTGCAAATGTGACTGTTTTGAGGATGTAGATCAGGCAGCTCTTTACAACCCCTGCTTTTCAGTGCCATTATGCTTCAAAAATATTCAGTTCAATATTCTTTATGGGTGTGTTTCTCCCCCTGAACTGCTGTGTCTGGGACATCAGTGAAATTAGACCTCCAGTAACTGCAGATTTCAGAGTGGCTGTAACTATTTACTGAGCATGGAAAATGATACAAAAATGAGACCTCTAGAATGATGCCAGGCTTCATTCCACTATTATTAAATCAAGGTTCATTTTTATGGAGCAGTTTGCTCAATTTTACTCCATATTAGAGGAGATCAATGAAATAATATGATATTTGACTAGAAGTGACACCTGGAGTTGTACAGTAATGTTTGCTTTTCTTAGCAAACCGACTTTTCCAAAAAGACTTTGATCCTGTTCTTGTATCCACAGACTTCGAGGAGTCAGTGCCTCTCAGGTACTTCAAAGTCTAACCTGGTGACATTATGGTTTAATAAATATATAGCTTTCCACTTTCACTTCCACTGACAGAACACTCTTTTCACATTTCCTTTCCCTAACTTTCAGTGTGCCTTTCAGCACTGAGCTGGCCTGTAGCTGCTCCCATAACAAGAAAATTTGTTCTCCTAATTCCAGCCACACTGTCTCTCAGGCATCAATTCATCACTTAAATTTGTCATAAGTGCGTTAAATAGAACACTGAAATTGTTCTTGTCAAATCATCTCCAAGAAGTACAGAGTATGACTCTGCTACATCCTTGGATTCTGCTCTGACATTTTACACTGGCAAAATAAAGCAGACATTCCCCTCCTCCCCAGTAAAAGTTCTTTAAACCATTAAATTACATTATCATTTATACATATTTTTATCTGCTGTATTTGCATGGCTATAGTTATGGATCTGTCAGTATTTTCACTATAAACCCCTATTTCCAGGGATTTAGACAGTAATTCTGCCTTAATAATTTGCTCCAGGCTAAAGCTTAAAATGCAAAGTCTCAGGCTGAGAATAGTATTTTTTATTTTTTTTTTTCACCATTTTGAAAAGCAAATCATTTTGCCTGGTTTTAAGTATGGGAAGTGCAGTTGTGCCTTGAGGGAAGAGCTCCCTGGAGGGGGCTGGGGGTGTCCTCCCAGGCAGGGGATGAGCCTGCTCAGCTCTACCCTCAACTCCAGGGCATTCAACTCTTCAAGCAAGAGAAATCTTTCCTGCCCCTCCTGAAAAATACTGGGGTGTCTATGCAGCAGTCCAGAGATTGTCTGCAGCTCACAAAGGTTTGTGCCAAAGAGATTTAAAGTGGGGAGCTGGATGGGAACAGCAACAGCTTTGGCAATGTAGAACCCAGCACAGGTTTTTGGGTGGTTTTGTAGGGTTCTTTTTTTTCAACTCTGTTCCCAGATAGCTTTTTCTGCAACTGCTGAAAACTTGGCTGTGCTTTGGTGTTCAAGTGGAAGCAATCCCCATCTCTTGCCAGCTGCCATGGCAACAGCCTTGCTCTAGTATTAAAAAATGAATGTTATCACCCCAAAATCATGAGTGCCTTTGAAATGATGAGATTTGAGGTCTCCCTTTTAAAAACTTTTTTTTGGGGGGATGACTTTATTTGGAGCTTTTCAGCATTTTGGTAATTTCAAACTTATACTGAGAACACGCTTTCAATGTTTCTGCTATGTGACAGGCTGGTTTTATTTATTGTGATCATTAATAAATGAAGTCTGGATTAATCAGATGATTCTAGGACCTACGATTTTAACAAAAATGTTTTTATAAAATTGCAGGGTTTGAAGCAAAATTCTGAGTTGGCACCGATTACTTAAATACTTTCTGACACTTTGCACATAATTGCTGTTTAATTTCTCTTACTCTCCCTCCCCCTGTTTTTTCCCCTCTTACAAAGTGCCACAGACACAAGAGGCTACATTGGAGTTCATTGCCAGAGAAATCAGATGGAGGGTGAACAAATTGATCATAAGAACAGAAAGCAGCCATTATTTGCCTGATAATTTTTGGTAATCAGCAATAATGAGAACAGAAATAGAGAAAGTTCTCGCTAATTGCATCATTTTTTTTGTGTGTGCAAAATGTTAATGTTTGCAAGAGAGGCAGCAATCATTCAGAAGAAGAAATGGGTGTATTTTCTTACAATATTTGTTGCAGGTGGCTATTGTTTAAAGAGGTTTCTTTGTACATCTCATGCTTGTTAATCATTTAAAATGAGCTGCTAGGATATCTAACTGATCCTGGATTGAAATTTCTGGGAAAAAAAATGTTTTTGCTGTGAAGTTTAAAAAATGAAGGGAATGAAGGAAATGAAATAACTGTGAGGAATAAGGAAATAAGATTAGAATTGACCTTGCTGCTATGAAGACTCCTCTCAGCTCTCGGGGATGGGGAGGAGAAAAATCAAAGATGTTAACCTTATTCTCTTTTTTCCCTTGCCTGCAGAAGGCCTCTTGGCACATACATCACATTTAATCTTATTTCTCCTTCTTGTATATATTGCATTAACCTCAGTTTGCATTTGGCTTGTTTTCTGCCTTTAAAAAATGATGTGTGGGGAGCTGTACCTTCCATTTGGCAGTCCCCAGCCATTTGGATGGCAATTTTCACCAGAAAAATGATTCGCTTGGAGGGCAGGTCCAGTGGCCTCCGGGCTAACCTGCAGTTGGTTTGGAAAATCCCCCACATGCAGCAGTTGGCAAAGGGCTGTGAGTGCCTGGCTGCAGCAGGCAGAGACTTCCCCAGGGACTGGGAGGGCACCTGAGCAGCCTGGAACAAGGCAGCTTCCAGGTCAGCTCTGGCCAAATTTGTACTCTGCAGGGTGTAAATGCTGGCTTAGAGAAATGCTGGTTTAAGAAATACTGGTTTAGGAGGTGCTGGTTTAGAGAGATGTTGGCTTAGAGAAATGCTGGTTTAGGGGGTGCTGGTTTAGGAAGTGCTGGTTTAGGGGATGCTGGTTTAGGACTGCCCATGGCTGGCAGGGTGCTGCAGTGGCAGTGTTTTGGGGAGTGGCTCATCTGGCAAGTTGGAGACATCCCTGTCCCATCCCCTTCTCATTGGAGGCACTGCTGCTGTTGAATGATTTGCTGTTTCTCCAGGATTTTGTTAATTCTATCTAAAGGCAAAGTCCTACAGGAAAAGCTCCATGACCTGGTGTGTGCTGCTCTTACCCCTGAGCCCTGGTCCAAAGCACTGGCCAGTGCCTGACCCTGGGGATCAGCAGGAAGCAAAGCAGAGTCTGAAGCCTCCTTCCCATACAGAATCTTGGAGAAATCCAAAATCCAAACAAAAACCAAGCTGTGATGCCGTTGAAGAACAGAATCAAGGCTTGTACAAGGGCAGGAGAGATGCAGGCACAATAACCTGCAAATGCAGCACTGGGAGAGCAGAGCTCAGCCCTGCCAAGGAAAGACTGTGGTGGACTCTGAATTTTATTGGAAATCTCGTGACAATTGGATGTGGGTTTTTCTTTAGAGTTCCAGTGCTCCAGTGAATTTATCTCTCTGATAACAGGGAAGATGTGAATGATCTCAGCCTTCTCTGCACCTTCCTTATGTATTTAGTGTGACCTGAAGCTGAGAATTTGGGCAGTAGGCAAAGATTTTGTTACTCTGTATTTGATTGCTTGATTGCTGCTTCTTGGCAAGAGCTCATTTACTGAGAAAAAGATCCTTGATCTAGAAAGTGTGTGTGTGTGTGCATACATATTTTTTTGTTTGTTTTTTTTTAAATAAAAACATTCTAAAAGCAGAACTGAACAGAAGATTCAACAAAGCACCTATCATGGATATACTTGGGGCTTGGTCTAAGAAATGGGAATATGCTGCATTTGTGGTGGAAAAACTGGAGAAAATGTGTTTATGTGATTCTGTGTGTATTTAAAACCAGAAAATAGTGAAAACTGACATCTCCCCTTCCCTCTGCATTGTTTAAGTGACATTAAATGCAAATATCAAGCTAGAAAAATATCATAAACAGACAATATTTTTTTCTCAATATTTATAATATATTTACAATTTTTCTAAGCATTCCTACACCATGGAAATATTGAGACATATTTTTTCTATACAGAAGTGCATGGATGTTTTTCCTTTAATCTAGGAAAGGGAGGACTTTCCAAGACAGATTTTAGATATTTAAGTGTGTATTCTTCATGATTTTCTCTATTATGCACATAAGAGCTTCTGCGGAGGCCAGTTATTATTGTGACAGTCCTTTCCATGAAAAAGAAAATTAAACCTGCTGCATTTCCCTCCTGAAAAACCTGTAAGGCTGAACTCTTGCTTTTCATACCTGCTGAGGTAATGGTATTTTAGAGTGCTTCAGCTTTCTTTACAGCTGCATATTGATTAAGTTATTCAATATTTGACAACACGAAGCTTCATTTCCCAAGATATTTTTTTGAGGAAATCTATGTTTTCCCTTTTCTGGGGAAGGCATTCAACACCCTCCTCAGTGTTTGTCGTGTTCCTGATGACAAGGTGTGCAGCCAGCCCTGGGTGGCTGAGCAAGGTGGGCTCTGTTGGTTCCTCACACTCTGTTGTTGAATTACTGTCAAGTGAAGAAGCCACCATGTGAATAAACAGTGATTTAATTTCATGTTTCTCCTAAAATTATTTGCAAAATTTTCCTTAAAAATCAAATCAACTTAGGTGAGATGATGATTTGATACATCTGTGTTGGGTTGGTGTAGAGAAAAATATTTGAGTTTATATCTTGCTTTGTAATTTCTCTCTTTTTCAATCTGAGCAAGTTCTTTGCTTTCCCCCCACCCACCACATACAACTTTCAAAAATTTTGATGGTTTCAAAGTCATTCTGTCACTCAACCCTGCTCACAAAAATCTGTAGGGTTGTATGTATCTCTGGCTTTGTATTTCTTTTAAGAATTTCCAGGAAAATAGCTAATGACCATCATCACTTTGTGAAGGACAGAAACCCTTCTGTCAGCGTTACTCTGGCTGCTGGGGTGAAAACCATGTGAAGTAGCTGTATATGAACTGTTGCAGTAAATTATGGATGAGGGCTGTGATTTCACATTCTGTAGCAGTCAGGTGCTGCATATGATCCCTTCTCCCATCCTTGCCTATTCCCTGACTAAATAAAAGATGGGCTTTTGTATAACCCCTCTCTTTTAGCTTTATTTTATAAATATGTCTAGTGGATATTAACTGATTTTGACTCCTTTATAGTCCATATGATCAGCACCTAAAGGAAGAGAAGATTTCTCTTTCTGTTTCTTTAAATAAATCTCAAATATTCATCTTCTGGGAGCCATCAAGCCTGTCTCCAGTTCAAGGTGACAGTGTATGTACCTGCTACACATTTTTGGGGATTTCACCAGTCCTTCTCCTCTGAGGATGAGAAGCTCCACGACCTTCTGCTGGAAGAGAGACACAGAGACACAGCCCTTGTTTAATATTAGAGACACAGGGATGTCTGCAGGCATCCAGAAGGGCAGGATGGGAAGGTCATTTGCAATTTTTTAGGATGTTAAAACTCCACTAAGAATTCATTTCAGTAGATGTAAACTTGTGCATGCCTGTGTGTGCAGGCTGACATAGTGGTGACTTCATTAGCCAGTCATCAGAGAGCTGTGACTCATGCTCTGGTGGCACTCTGCTGCATTGCAGACCTGGGTATTAAGATTTAATTAATATTTAATTGGCAATTAGCAAAGAAAGTTTTCAAGAAGTTGATTTCCACTTTTTTTCCTCCTTCTGGGCAATCCTAGACTCTTAACCTCTAGCAATGGTTATTGTTAAATAGGTTGAAGGAACTGAACAGGAAATACAGAGAATTGAACTGAATGATTTGAAACAACCCATTTCTTCTTCCTCCTTCACCATGTGCACAAATTCTTCCTTAAAAAAATAGCAAAAAATGCTCTGTATATTGTTTGCTATCATAAAAGTAAAGGCTGAAGTTTGATCATAAAATATATTTCTGCATCAAGAAATCTGGCAGAAGAAATCAATAAAAAAGAATTGCTTGTCTTGTTTTGCTTTTTTTTTTTTTTCCCCCAAAAAGAATTCCCAGAGAAAGTATGATAACACATCTTGAAGGCAGGTCAGGAAGGGCAAGTTTAACTGAGCAGAGGCATGGCATGAACAAAGCGTGGGACTAATGCATGGATCCCTTTATTGTCTGGGCCCTCTCTCCCCAAATTAAAGAAAAACATCTTTTAACATTTTGTTTTCCCAGCCTTTTCCACTGCCAGCCTTCACCACCGAGGTGATTTGCACTTTTTGGGGTGTTTATTTGCACTGCCCCTTGTTTGTGAGCGCTCATGGAATGAGGGGCTTTGACTGCTCTGGTGGAAACAACAGCAAGAGACAGAACCCCCAAGGGCAGCCTTGTATTAAATTTTGTGCTTGATTTGGGGTTTGCCAAGAACTATTGTATGTGTGAGAAGCAAGGCTTTATTTCTTTTCTTTTGTGCTGTATTTTTGGTGGTTTATGTAGATTATCAACATTTTATGTGGCACAGGAATGCAAAGCAGGATACATCATGCAAAAAGGGCTGAGCTCCACTTTGGGCAACTTTACCAAATTCATCCCCACTCTCTTTCTGTTGGCTTCATAATCTTTTCTTGAGAAACAATTGCTTCTTCACGTGGAAACAGGTATATTAGTGGCAGCTCCAGGCTCTATGCAGCATATGATGCTGGAAGTTTAATTTAGACTTGGAGAAATGAAAAACCGTGGAAGAAAATTTGTGGGGGTTTTCATATATTGCAACACACTAAACTATATTAACTTTATCCAATGACCTTTGTTCAGCCTGTGGTTTCATTTCCAACACCAAAGCTAGAGAAATCTACAGGAACACATGAAAGATGCTTCATAATAAATGCAGTCACCTCACCACATCGAGTGTCCCAGGATAATGATTAACTCTTTGTATTCTTCAGAATTTCTTTATTTCAGATTAGGACTCAGTTCCTTGACGTACAAACTCTTTTTAGTAAACATGCAGCTAGTTTTAGATGTACTACAAGTGTATTAAAGCCATGATGGTTGTTTTATTTTCTTTTCAAGTGCTTGCAGACCTTTTGGCATTCTGTAATTCCAGCACCTAGGAGTTACCATCCTTATGTTGACAATCAGAAGTTAAAATAGAGAGGGAAATTTAAGCCTAATTTTTGTAATCACCCCTTGAATATGGAGCCACACTCTGAGCACAGAACCTTCCCCCCCACTGCATTTGGAGTTTCCTTAATGACTTCTTGGCAATGGAGTCAAGAATTCAAAACAAATGAAGACTTTCTGTAATGGTGGTAAACAGGTTTTTTTCCCATTACTTTTAAATTTTAGTGAGGATTAAGCTCTGTACAGAGCAATGGAAGCCTGTAGAACCTTAATTACTCAGCACTGGAAAAATTTAGTTTTGCTGAATAGTCTTTCTTGATTTGATATGCTTCTGATATGCCCTTGAAACATCACTCACTGGGAAAAAAAAGGGAGAGAAAAATAAAATTGCCAAATTTTAATACACCTACAGTGAGTTTTAATGAAATTCAATCAGAGCACAGTGAACACGTCTTAAATTAACTAAAATATTCTGTGTGTGATCCTGATGTTTTAATTAAAATATCACTTGAAGGATTCAGTCAGTAAGAGATTCAGAGGAAGTACTGAAAATTAACTGTGGACACAAAATCTTAGAGGAATGACAAAAATGTTGAGAAAGTAGCTTGTCATTGTTTTAGCAACAATCTGTGATTGTAACACATTCCTGTAGTCTGCATCAGCTATTTTGAATGAGACAGGTTCAGCTCTGCACTGTATTTTTCTCTTTTTCCCCTCTTTTTGAGTCTATTGTGTCACATCCTAGAACAGCCCACGGGTTGGTCATTTCCTCCTTTCAGATTAATCTCCTGTCTTTTGGCAAAGAACAGAAATACAGGAATATAAAAGCACAACAATCTGCTGCTTTCTTTGGAGCTTAAAAGTAGGTTTAAGGTTTATTTGGCTCTTGAGTATCAGCTTCCTATTTTTTAGAGGTTGTTTTCATTTGTTCTTTGGAATCTGATTTTCATCATATATCATTGTATGATCAGTTGATGAAATGATTGAGAGGAGAAAAAGTAATGAAGCAGCCTTTCAAAACTGTATGTCTGCAAATCTGCAAATCTTAAAAGAAGCCAAACAAAAGCTAAACAGAAGGGAAGGACCCTTCTTGAAAGAAAATTAAATGGCTTTATAGATAGTATTATTTTCTAAGAAACTCTTTTTTTATACTGAAAAGAAACTCTTTTCAGCAGTATAGTACATACAACTTCTGACAAAGGACTGGAAAGCAATTTAAAATTTCCCAAAAAGACATATGACAATATATTCCAGACCTCTGAAAACTGGGGTGACACTGTGGGGTGCTTAATTATAGACCAAAGTTTTATCAAACTAAGAGAAATCGAAAGTACTAGACTAAGTACAAAGCTGCAAAGAATGTTCAGTGGTTTAATTCCTAGAGTGAAGTAAATTTTTTTATTCCTTTTCTTTTTCCTCAAGACCAGCTGCAGGACCACTGATAAGAAGTGCAGGGGAATAACAGCCTTTGGGCTGCTTGTTCCATTATCTTTGGAAGAAGATGCTCTCGATTGTGGATGGATGCTACATCCACCTCTGTGGAAACACAGGGAAAATACTTCTCAGAAGTGTTTTAGACAGAATAATAAATGAACATACATTTTCAAAAGACTTTTAAATAAAGAATATCTTTGAGGGTGGTCTGATACTTCCCCCTATAACAAAGTGTAGGAACACACATCTCAAAAGTCTCTCCCAGCTTTCTCAACCACAAAAACTCATCTATCGAGAATAAAAATGCTGCAATTCATTCCCCACAGGCTGGGAGGGGATATTACCTGGCCTCTGTCACTCCTTATGGCTGTGCTACCACTGAGTGCTCCAGACCCCCTGGCTTCTCTTTCTGTCAGCACTCCATGGCAGCATCAGCCAGCTGGAGAAACTTCCCAAAACCAGATTCTTCATGCACTTGGAGTGAACCTGAACCTAAAATTCCTGTGAGTGTTATTCTGTCTGTTAATGAACCCAGAACAGCTATGTGTTGGATTTTAAGGTTTTGTTCACCTTGAGGTGTGGGTGCTCAAAGGATGTCTCACATTCTAGAGGCAAATGTCTCTTGTTGGTCTCTCTGAAGTGCCTTTCAGAAATTTTAGCTTTGCACTTCCTCAGATCCACGTGGCTGGAAGCCCCAGACGATGAGATCAGGTGGAGCCCATCATGCATGTCCTGATGTCCTTGCTCTGGGGCAGGAACCATTCCAGTCACAGGGCAGCCTGCCAAGGGCCATCCAGCTTTACCTTAAAGCACCTGAGCACTGAAAATCTCCCAAAATAAGTGTGCATCAACTTCCTCTGCTTGCCAAAAAAGCAAATATCCCTAAGGGACATCCAGGGGCTTTTCTCTTTATCATCTTGTTCCCTTTCCGCTCCCTTTGCAGGCTTTTATTTTCTGCCCATCCCACCCTCTCTTAACGCTTTTCTCACTTCTAAAGTGCTCGTGTCCCTCTGTGCCCACCCTCCCCCTGCTCAGCAGCTCCTGTCCTGCTCCTGTCCCTCGGGTCCTGTGCTAACGTGCTCACAGACCCCAGCATCCCCCTGCTGCAGGCTTGAAGCTGAAGGAAGTGACAGGCGGAGTGGACAGCTGGAGTTTGTCTGACATGACAGCTTTCCCCTGTGCCAAAGATTAGTATTGCTGCTGTGGTGGTGCAGCCAGATATAAAATACAACCCCAGCCCTTCCCTGAAATATGCCCTATATAAATCCCAAGCCTTCGGTGAGAGAAAAGTTGACTGTATTTGATGCCATATTTTTTTCATGAACGTACACAATCTATATATAATTTTTATATCCGAGCTCTCTCCCAGCCTTCCCAGTTGAAGCAGCAGCTCCTAGGCTCAAAGTGAACTGCACATATGTAACTTTTAAAGCCTGGTTGATAGTCTATGTAAATTGGAAAATAATGACAGAAACTTCTGAATCATGATTTAGACAGTTGTTATCAATGTTTACTCTAATCAGGAAAATGAGTTAATCTATGGAGGCATAGAATCGTAGAATTTTTTAGGCTGGAAAAGTCCTTGAAGAATACAGTTAAATTTATCTTTAAAGGAAAAAAATGTTTAATTTATCACTCTACAAAAACACTGAGTGGGGTACAATGTTAAAAGCCAAGATGCCCTGGATTTTACTTGTCACTAACTATAGATAGCTACAGACATCATCATCATCATCAAAAACTATAACAGCATCTAGTTGTACTAGGTTAAAAAAATCATCTAGTGTGGAAATGTGGAAAAAACCACACAAACTTGGACAGTTTGTGTTGTAACACCTGCTACTGCTCATGGCTTGCACGGCTTGCAGCAGCAATAATCCACCCTGTATTTGGCAGATTTGTATTGTTTGGTGTGACAATTGTCATGTTCCAGATCCAAAAAGCAGGATTTGACTATCCTCTGATTGACAGTAATATAAAACAGCACATTAGTTTTATTTTACTGATTTTACAGGATTCCAGCACAAGATAAAAGCAGAATCTGTCCCATTAAATAGGCATTGAAAATCTGGGCAAAAATCTGAAATTCATGAAACTCATGAAGGTGAGGGTTTTAACTTAAGATCACATGGTTTTCACAATTATTTTGGACTAATTTTAGGGTTTTTTCCTGCGCCAGTCTGAAATTATGTGGGTCTGTCATGACTGATCTAAATTAATAACTAAAATACTGCAGATTTATTGCCATAAAAGGATTTCTGTTTTCCAAGTGATAAGAATGTTATGACATGTATTGATCTACTGAGGTGGCAGTAGTCACTGAAAGATGGATCTTCCCATTTATTTTTTTGTCCTTTTTGTTATTATTATATTTATTGAGAACATGTCAGAACAATTGGCACAAAACCTTGAGATGTTGATAAACTGCTAAGATGAGCATATATGTGAGGCAGCAGGTGATCAATGTATATTAACTAAGGTTATTTGGACAAGGAAATGTAATACTTTCCACATCTCCTCTTGGAAAGAAATGTAATAGTTAACTCACCTCCCATGTGTTTCCCAGTAATCACCTACAGTTATTTTTTCCTCAATTAATTACAGCCTTTTAGATGATGAACGGAGTCCCTCTCATGGGGACACAAAGGCAGAGGATTGCTTGGAAAAATTCTCCTTTGAACAATGCAACCTTAGGTACAGATTCTTTCTAAGCAGATTGTTTCCCTGTGTCACACTCATTTCAATGTGTATTTGGAGACTCCACAATTTATTCCAAGCTAGTTTACAACTAAATTAAAGGAGGGGAAGGAAACACCAGAAGGGAGATTTCATGCAGTTTGTCAGTGTAAGCTCCAAGCTATTGAGGATTATTCCCTTGTTTTCATGGGGGGTTTATGATCTTTATTGTGATTTAAGGATGAAAGTACGCGGGATTTTTTTCTGTATTCTTTTCTCTTCTGTTCATGTGTGCTCCCTTCCTCATTGTTCATTTACAACGCTCATTTGGAGAATACACAGCAATGGAAACATTTAGGGGCAGGGAAAGTTTTAATTGTGGCCTTCCAAGGCAACAACAACGACGAACATAAACCATTCTGCATGAACTGTGGTACAGCAGAGAGTCACACTGAGGGGTAATGAGGAAGCAAACAGAAAATATTGGCTGCGAGGCAAAATTGGAGACAGGGCAGATCTCAGATTTTGATAGGAGATTTTTTCCTTAAGCCATGTACCAGCCATGCTACAAATCCATCCTAGCACAGGAATTAGCTGCTTAAGAAGGTTGTGCTAATGGGGATGATTTTAGAGCACAGGAAGCTTTGCTGTTTGTATTTCAACACCAGTGTAAGAGGCATCATTTGGAGTCCACTAAAGTAAATCTTCATGCAGACATCTCCTGACAGGCATGAATATGTGGTGTGCATAAATAAATGCATAAAGTGCAACAGAATTCTCATTGAAAGTGCCACATTGCAGAGAGGATACGTTAAAAATGCTCAAGGTATCAAAAGTGCATCACCCCCTGTGCTGTTTAGCTGCTCCTGGGATATTGGGGGAACATTTGACATTTCAGTGCTCCTAATTCTGTCAGTGAGCCCCACTCCTGATGTCACTGAGCCCAACTTTTGACCATCACAGGTAATTTGTCCCTTTAGTATGGAGTTAAAAGCCTGAATTTAATTTAGACTGCTCATGTGATCAAGTTCATTCAGTGTGGGCCTCACTTAACAGATGGGCCAGGATTACCACATTGATTTGCATAGAAATTAGAATTGATCAAAACTAAATTATTGATTATTTCAAGTTGAAAAACATCCTCTTCAACCTTGCATTCTCACAGAGCACCTCCTAACTGATGAGCTGTTATCATTACAGAACTGGTAAATAAATAATAAACTGGCAACATAATGAAGAACAGAATAAATAGGGTGGGATTTTCTGGTCATTTTGAACATTGTAGAATGGATAATAAGTTTGAATCAGAAGAACTCCCCTTTAAATGCTGTAAGACTTGATGATATATTCTGATATAATTTTCAACATTATTTGGGAATGAAAAAGGCTTGTTTTTCTGCTTCACTTTAAAAATGTGGTTTTCCATTTAAAAATTAATCAGGAATAGTACTCCCTCTTAGGTTTTGTTTGTTGGTTTGGTTTTAGTGGTCAGATTAATTTATTTGCTAGAAGTCCCTTATAGCACTTTGCTGCATTAAATTGCATTGAGTTCTCTTCCTCCTAACCCTTCCAATTCTTTATCTCTAGTGATACAAAACTCCTCTTCCCTTGCCTCCTCTTTTTCCTGTTAAATGCTTTTCATTTAAAGAACTCACGAACAATGGCATTTACTGGAAAGCTCTGAGAACAAAGTTTAATTCTCAGCTCTGCTGTGTGATCCCTTTATGACACTGAACAAGTTAGTCAGGCTCTCTGGGTGCTGTTCCCTTTCTATAAAAGACAGATAATAACACTTTCTTAACTGGCAAATCTCTACAATGTAGATATTAAAGGTTATGTATACTTGTGCTGAGGCATAGCCAGAACTTTAAAATATACACAATTTTTGAGGTAGGTTGAGAGCCATTTCCTTCCTTTTATTTTATTGCTAACCTCTGCAAGGTTTTTCTTCCTGTTCCCTAAGAAATGTGTGTATTTTCAGAATTTGCTGCAAGTGCCATATCTGATCATAGGTATCAGAGATGCAGTTATGAAATGGTCTGATTTAGGAACTGCAGAAACAGAATTCCAGAGCCACTTTTCCACTACTTGGTTTCCATCTGAGGGAAGTCTGTACAGATGGGTATCTTGCTGGAATTCGATATCCTGAATATTAATTTTGATTTTCTTTGGGTAGAGAGGAAGAAGATAAGTTCATTAGTATCTACTTTCCCCCAAACCTCTCCTACAATGACTTTCCTTTGGTTATTTAGGTAGGTGATTTCTTTTTTGCCTTTTGAGCCACATTCAGGTCATCCAGCTCCCAAGTAATTTGAATACCAACAAACTGGGTCTTTCTGACAGCCTGAGCTTGACAGGCTGCTCTAAGTCCCTCACTGAATTGTTGGTCTGTCATGTTATTTCCCCTAGAAATGGTATAAGAGCTGATAGCAACCTGAATACTTAAAAATAGATGGGCAGAATAGGCCTCAGAATGTGTAGCTGGTATTTTATCATCTCGGCTCCCTCTGCCATTGCATGGTGCAATGCAATAGCTTAAAATAACCAAGTACCATTCTTGTGCCAAAAATATAAAATGTCATTCAGTATGACAGTATCCATTTCAGCTATGGACACATCCTCACACTTCCTTCAGCAGTTTTCCCAGCACAGCTAATTCCAAAGGCTGTCAGAGTGAAAACTCTCGCAGGTAATCAGATTAATCAGATTTATCAGATTTATCCAATCCAGAGAGACAAATCTATTAAATGGGGCCAAGACATTGTTCTCCATCTGCACCCCTGAGTTTGATTCTTCTAAACTCTCCATGTGGCCTAAGATCCTGCATGGTCCCTACAACAGCTGCTTTGTCTTTCCACCACAAGTCAGGGACAGAGTAAAAGGATAAAATCTGCCTTGCCAACTTGTGTGTTCTCATAGCCACAGGCTAATTTTTGTTGTTCTAGGGAGTAGTGATGCAAAAAATGCATGTACAGTAGATTTGATGAGCTGGAGGCTTCTGCTTCAGATGGTGTTTCTGGAGTTGTTTTGCTGCTTTAATGCAAATAAAAGGTTTATTCTTTTTGGCAGAATGGGTGTCACTCCCAGAGATTTTTCACTCTCCTGAAAAACACGCCATGTGCTGGAATTACTCTATAGAAAACCAAGCTGCAATTTTTAATCTAAAAGAAACAGAATTGTGTTGGCATTTGTTTACCAGTTTCCCTGAGCTGAAATGGGCAAACCCAGCTGAGTTCTCATCAGCTTCAGTGCTCTGGTAAGAACCAGAGAGGGGAATGGGACGAGCAAACCCAAAGAGCTGTAATACAGGATAAATCAGATAGAGGGATTGTTTATGCTCCTTAAATATCACACTCACATCCTGAATGCTCCTTACTCTTCCTGGAGCTGCCACAAGAGCCTTTCCAGCAGCTGGGGGCTCTGCCCTCGCTCCAATCCGAGGGGAAGAGTGGTCACTGATGTTGGAATTGGGTGTTCATGAACAAGACAGAGGGGCTGGAGTGGCTGTCTTGAAGCTTTTATTACCTTATAATTGTCAGTCTCATTTGACAAGGTTATTTAACAAGCTTCAGCCACTGCAGCAGCAAACAGAGATTTCCTGGTTACAGTGCATTTTTAAAATTTTTCAGCCAATTGCAGATTGCCAAAGCTTTACAGGCAGTTGCTTTAGCCAATTGGTAAAATCCCACATACACTTTTTCTAGCAATGCTTTCTTGTAATGCTCTGGGATAATAGATAATAGTTCATTATTAAGCATACATATTTCTACTTAGTTAACATATTATCTAGACCTCACCTGATATTGCACATAGCTCCATTATTTCCTGACCTTGCTTCCTACAACTTTCTTACATTTCTGAGATTTCTGTTCTCACGGTTTTCTAAGAGTTTTGTGGCTTTTCTGTTTCCCACAATGGACACCTCTTCAGTGCAGGGGGTCAGGGGAAAGAGGAGATAAATTCTTGCTGCTGCTGTGGGACACGAGTTCTGAATACTTTCACTCAGTTCTCTGGTGCTTGAGAGGCTTGATGGAGCTCATCATTCTGTATTCTGCCCCTTATCCAGACTGGGTTTTCTCCCATTCTGTATTCCAGTAGGAATCCACTCCAGATTTCCTCCCATTCCATTTTACAGCAGGAATCTAGTGCAGTTTATCTCCCATTCCATATTCTGGCAGGAATCCAGTCTGGGTTCTCTGCCATTCCTCATTCCAGGTATGATCCCAACCATGTTTTTTCCCCATTCCCCATTCTGGCTCTGATCCAGTCCCTATTCCCAATTTCGGGCCCTGACAAAGGTTTATTTCATTTGCTTAAACTTCTCTTTCTCCTCTTGGAGAAGCACAGTTGTCTCTTGCAGCTGTCAGATGTTTTTCCATAGCAAGGAATGAGCTAAGGATTGGACAATGTTTATTTTATCATGAGAAATAATTAGTGTGTAGGAGAGTTGAGCTGTCATCAATTTTTATGCCCATGATAAAGCAAAATGAATTGCTAGAAAATGAATGAAAATACCATTTAGAGGGTCCTGTACCTTGTGTATTTTGGATACCCTTGCCTTTGGATAGTTCCACTCAGATCCTCATTTCATCCTTTTCCTCTGATTGCAATTGTTTTAGCTCCAAAAGCATCTTGTTTGATTTCATAAATGTTTTGTCAGTCATAGGCAGATTGTTTGCAGAGCTGCAGTTCTCTTAGGTGTGTGTTTATGAAGTACACAAGCCTGTTAGTGATGTTTTTTCTTTATATTCTCTTGTGGTTTGTATCTCTGTGGAGCTGAACAGAAACATCTTACCATGAGAAACTTGGGCTGGTGGCTGACTCACCTCCCTTCTCATCCTCCTGAGCTGCAGTTTTCTGGGTTTGCCTTTTTTGCTCAAGTTTGGCAAAGGCAGTGTGATTATGCACTTCACACATCGTGTTCCCAAGGGAATGTTATGGATCTTCATCCTGCCAGGAATGGGGATTCAGTGCTACCCTGGGCTGAGTATTTGGGTTGTCAGAAGTGTTTGAAGGGTGGCAGGATGGTTGTTTCCTCTCATAAAAATGCATGTAAAAACCAATGAAATAAAACACAGGGCAGAGGCAAGAAGTGATTCATTAAGGGTGGACAAATTGGCTTTCAAAAGACAAAGTAACTGCTCTCCAGAGGGATAATGCAGCAAGTTGCTGAGCAGTCTGAGCTGAATCCAAAAAAGATTTTAATTGTGTGCTTAATTTTAAATATTCAAGTAGTCCTTTAGCTTTACAGGGAAAATCCACGTGTGTAAAGTAAAACAGAATAGAGTCTTCACACAATTAAACTCGTTGTCTTGCTCCATTTCCCTGAATTTTGCTCCAAGGTTCCAAGCCGTGATTCCACCTTGGAGTGATCTTGTATTTCACAGCACACAAATGTTCTCAGCTGTGTGCAAGCCTTGGTTTCAGATCTCACCTCCTATCTAGGGGGTTTTGGAATATTCACATACAGCATCCCCTGAATGAAGTATACACAGACTGAAATAGCAACAGAATATTGCTGGTTTTGACAACAAATCCATTTCTGTCCTTCTTAGGACAACAGTTCTCAGCTTTTCATTGGAGAAAAAGAGGGCTGTAGGAAAGGGTTCCCCACTAAGGACAAAGGTTCTGCTGTAAGTGAATATATACATTAGCAATTAGCTGCTATATGATAGCTAGGAAAACTCAGAGGAAAGTTTTGGATAATAAGATGAGTTCAGGAAAATGTTTCTGAAAGACCTTAAGGCCAGATTCTAATTAGCAAATGACAAAATAGTTCAGAAAATAAGACTAGTACTGTAAGAATCTTGCCATAGTCAAAGCCCACCATCAGCAAAGATGCTTAATTATCCTGCATATGATAATTCCCTTGTGGAGTTACATGATAAGTATAAAGGGCATTGAAGTCAGAATTACCCTGAAAGTCTTTGGCCTGAAAAGCAGGAGAAGAGAAAGAAAATATAACAATGAAAACAGTTTGAAACAATTTGCATCTTTTCAGTAACTCCTTTTCAACCACTCTGTAAACAACACGACAGGAGAACAGGAAAAAAAAACTGTGGCTAGAGTCTGCTCTCTGTTATATGAGTCTAATTGTGTTTCATTAGTCCCAATTTTAAGTATTGCAAGCAAAAGTGAAGCCAAGGCCTCTTAAGCTGCTCAGCTCAGATCCAGCCAATTCTTTGGAAAGAACAGGGAGCAAAGCAATTTTTGGGTAACATAATACAACCCCTGAACTTTGATCTCAATCAAGGCATTCTGAAAAGAAACAATAATGTCATAACTTCTTGAAAGCTTTCAACACCAAAAAATAAAACCTCTATCAGAAACCTGCCCACAAACACTGAGACATAATTCTCCTGACCCCACAGCACTGCTCCATATGTTGTATATACTAAAGAGAAAAACTGGGTTTTGTTTGTACCTACACTCTCACCAATTATAGCTGAAGTTGTTGGCTCCCTGTGTGTTGTCATTGACACAGATGGATAAAAACAGATACAGCGTGTAAGGGAATATTATAACTCAGAGCTCTCGTGCTGCACCACAGACTGGATTTAAATTCCTCTATACCTCTTACCTTGAAAAGTTCTCTGAGAAATAACCTCACTGCTTAGGGTCTGTGTAAACTAAAATGTCAAGCCTTTGTGTTGGCATTCAGGCTGGAATGCACAGCAGGAGGAGATTAGAGACCCCTTGGGGCTCGGGGGTGTTTGGTGCTGGTTGTAAGCTGCACGTGGGGACAGGACCCATGTGAGAAATGGAGGGAGTGGGTTTTGTTTTATGGAGCTGACCAGTGACAGTGTAGCCAGGACCCTCCAGGCAGGGGCCTGTTTGTGCTGGATCTGCAATGGTTTAGGTGGTGAAATTATTTCTTTTACCCCTACTCATCCACTTGTCCCCAAAAAAGAATGGCTCAGCTGCAACGCTTCCAGCTCAGAGCTGTTCTGAGCCCACATTCCTGTGGAGGGCACTTCCCAGGGGCTGCTGACAGCAGAGGGTCCCTCCAGCAGGGCAGTGCAGGGCCAGCTCCATCACAGGGATGGCACAGCTCCGGCTGGGAGTGCTCCCTCAGTCATGGGTGTCAATTCAGACCAGGACCCGCCCATTGCTCGGTTATGGCTTTCCCCAGTGTCATGCAGAGTCCAGTAGGATGAAGTTTAATCAGTCCAAGTGCCAGGTCCTGCACTTTGGCCGCGATAACCCCCAAGGCTGGGGACAGTGTGGCTGGACAGTGCCCAGGGGAAAGGGGCCTGGGGGGGCTGGCTGACAGCCAGCTGAACATGAGCCAGCAGTGGGCCCTGGGGGCCAAGAAGGCCAATGGCCCCTGGCCTGGCTCAGGAATGGTGTGGCCAGCAGGAGCAGGGAGGTCATTCTGCCCCTGCACTGGGCACTGGTGAGGTCACGCATTGAGGCTGTGTCCAGGTCTGGGCCCCTCAGTTTGGGAAGGACCTGGAGCTCATCCAGAGGAGGAAACGAGGCTGGAGAGGGTCTTGGAACACAAACCATGTGGGGGATGGCTGAGGGAGCTGAGGGTGTTCAGCCTGGAGAAAAGGAGACTCAGGGGTGACCCCAGCACTCTCTACAAATCCCTGAAAGGTTGGGGAGGTGGAGTTGGTGTCTTTCCCCAGGCAGCAATGACAGAACCAGGGGGCACAGTCTCAAACTGCACCAAGGGAAATATAGGCCGGCTAGTAGGCAGAAGGTTTTCACAGAAAGAGTAAAGAAGTACTGGAATGCTTTGCCTGGGGAAGTGGTGGAGTCACCATCCCTGGATGCATTTAAAAATTTGAGACTAGATGTGGCACTTGGTGCCATGATCTAGTTGGGGTGTTAGGGCATGGGTTGGACTCCGTGATTTTTATTCCAACTCAGTCATTCTGTGAATTCTGTGGTTAGGAATCTGCAGGGAGGATCCCTTCAGCCTGGCAGCAATTACAGGAGGGGCAGGACCGAGCTTTCAGTTTAGATCCCAAATATCCAAATGGTCCTTCCATTGTGGGTGGTGTTTGTGGCTTGGATGGGCTTCCCCTGGTGCAGGAGCTGAGTGTGAGGAAACAGCACTGGGATGCTGAGTGGGTGTGTCAGCAATGATCCTCATCACCTCCAAACTCATGGGAACTCATTTTAAATATGAGAAGAATATTAAAAATTGGATTCTGGACGCAGATGAGGAATAGGTTTGGAATTGAGTGATTAGTGGTTCTTCTAAGAGTGTTTTAGTCAATCCAACTTCTGTCATGGGCCTCTTGAAGCTCTTTGAGTGAGAAATTTGTGCCCTGGATCTTCGTTTTTGGAAGGTTTTCCCATGGTAATTACCTTAAGTGAAAAGCTAGGGAAAGCAAAACAGGACTCACATCAGCAACTGTATGTGCAGTGCCAAAAAATCCCCCTTCCAACAGACAAACCTACAATAATAACTGATTTTAACCTTAAAAGAATGACTACCATGAGTCAAAAACCACAGGAGAGTTTTCTAATTTTGCAACCAGCTTTAAGGTTTTTCTTAGATTTTCTATTCACAACTGAAAAATGGTGTTTAATGGCCTTTTTGAATCTTGCTAATGAAGTCTTTAAACTATGTAATAACCACCCTAAATATAAGTTAAATTACATCTTTAAATTTGCAAACGCAATGATCCCCATAGGTCTGAGGGCAGGTAGTGTTACATGCCTGTGACACAAATCTGTGATGCTGAGAGAAGTTGTACCTTTGAATTCCAGGATGTGGGAGATGAAGTCTGTGGTGCTTTGAGATGCAATTTTCCAAAGGATATCCTTTCAGTTTAGAAACATTGTCTTACCTGGTATGCAGGTAAACACCAGGAGAGTGTGACAGAACATGTGTGGACAAAGAGTTTATGAAATTCGGTAAAATTGTGATAACTTTGTGCAATTGATCCACACTGAAGTCCTGAAATTTCTATTCTCTGTAAATCTACAGATGGGTTCACACATGCAGAGAGGAGACAGAAACTGCAGATGTGCTATGAAATAAGAAGCAACAATCAGAGAAAAAATGTGATTTGGGGAGGGCCCAGATGACACTCAACACCTTCTGCCACGTCGGAATGATAATGTGAGTGCTATTTTAATATCAACCATAAAAATGTATAGCTGAGATCTCTCAAGTGATTGACTCATAAACAAACCAGAAATTGCACACCAGCATTTTTGATTTAAAAATGAATTTTTTGGAAATCCAAACCGGTTCTTAATGATTTAACAAACAGGAGTGAAACAACCCAAAATTCCCAGTGCATGTAATTTGCCAGGCCCAGTCTGACAGGCTCCCAGTACCTGCTACATGTTCTCTGCTCAATAAATACCTTCTTGGAGTCACTCTGCCACTCTGGAATGGCCCTTCCTGGTGTCATTCCAAAACTGCCACTCAGCCACTGGGAAGAGTGGCTCAGGTGACCCTGCCTGGTCCTCTCTGCTGCCCTTGGCCTCAGCTGGAGCAGAGGGGGCCCAGACTGTGCCAGATCAGGAATTTTTGAAGGGCTGCTTCTCACAGAGCATCCAATAGCATTTCTCCAGGAAAACCTCTGTCTGTGATGAAACCTCCATTTCCCACACATATTTACACAAACTTGCAGATGTTTCTCTGAAATTCCCAACACAAGGTGATCTCCGTGATAGGACACAGCTCCTTGATTTATTTATTGATTTACACTACATTAGGCAAAACAGAAATGTGAGTTCTTCTCACAAGAGTTTTTTAACATCATTGAGGACAGCAGGGATCTTTACAGAATTATCTCAGACATTCTGCAGATTCCTCTGCCCTCCCTGTAGTTCTGTGGGATTAAAACACACCCGTGCCATTGACAGCTGTCTCATTCTCTTCAAATGGCAGTCCCTGGACTTATTACCAAAATAGGTTAAAAATGAGTGTAGAGGCTTAACAATGACTTGGTTGCCATTAATGTTTATCTTTGCATTTGAACCGACAGAGGGGAGATTGCAGGAGGCAATAACTGCACTGATCCTGCTCCATGCAACGTGATTGCAGGGTCACACTTAAATATTTTCTATCACTTTGTTCATAAAGCTGGAAATGCTTTTAGGAGTCCTGGTAGTGCTGCAGAGAGGCAGCTGACCTGCCAGCCAGTGGGGATGGAAAGGCCATCCCAGCCCATGCACTTGGAGAGCACTTAACGAAAAATCCCTGTTTTGTGTGGGCATGAATGTGGGGATATTTTTGTACACTGCAAAAGAAAAATAAAAATATCAGTTTCCATGAAGAGTTCCCAGAAAATACCTTATATGAGAAGATTTTAAGCATTCAAATTTATGTCTGGACACCAATCCTCCAATGATCTGACTTTTCTGATGTTCTCGCTTCGATTCTGTCCACAGACAATGCCACACTGTTATTAGAAAAACAAAGAGGGGGAAAAAAAGAAAAAAACCCAAGGGCATTTAATGATGAATTCTAAAATCAATTTCTTCCCTGTCTTATCCTCCCCCCTTCAGACACTGAATTATTTAATGAAAGGTCTGAGGGCACACGAAAAACATTACAAAGGAAGATGTCAGCTGGGGTCTCCATTGCCACAATCTTCTGGTGTGTTTTCCCTTTCACAGACAGACTGAAACCCAAGCTAGCCATATGATTTGATGGAGTTTGGAGGAGCTGACACTTTCAGGGGCAGGTAGAACAGTGTTTGTAATGAAAGATAAGCTAACTTCCTTTGGAGTTTTTAATTGCAACACACAGGGAAAGTGATCATACAACATGAGCAAGGGGCCTAGAGAGTGTATTTGGGGTCTGTGATGGCAAACTGGTGGCAGCAAGAGTGGATCAGAGGAAGAAAGAGGAGTTACTGGGCCAGAATCTCATTTAGACAGTGCATTTTGGGTGGAAACTGTGGACAGGCAGATCTCTCCAGCAAGTGTGAACAGGGAATGTCCTGTGTGCTGAGCCAGGCTGTGAGTGCCACATTTCTGTGGTGCCTGTTCATGCAAGTGAGCTGGGAATTAGGGCACTTGGGCCTCTCTGAATTGTTTCCATGAGAAAAATCAATTCTTTATTGATTATCAGTGGCAGTTCACATTGATTTTCTGGTTTTAATACGTTAGGTATTGCTTTGGCACGTGTTTTTCCTTTCTGAGGAATATGCCAAGCCCTTTTCCACACTGGGCTGTGAATTTTGGATAGTCTTTGCTTTGCACAATACAATAATTTGTGTTTTCCTGTGGCTACACAATCCTCTGGCTATGATGCACATCTCTGTGTGTAGTATCATTTCCTCTGTTCCAGAGAAATGATTATTTGAGATTTGCAGAAATATCCACAAAGCAAACAGCATTTACCCCTTGAATTAGATGGAAAGTGGTTGCAGTCACCTTCTGCTGAATTATTGAGCTAAGAGGTCACAAATGAAAAATGCAATAAAAACCCATTTGGTTTAGGACTATTAGCACATTTTGGAGATAATTATATTATTTTTCAAATATTCCTAGGTATTTATTTTAGTTCTACAGACATGCATTTGAACTTCAGCAATGGAAAATGTAGGAAATTTCTGTTTGTTTCGGTTGTTTCTATAGAAATCAGGATAATTATTAATAAACAGAACACTTGTTCTGGTAAGTCAAGTTAGGAGAGCCTCTGAAACACAAAGCAGTGCCAAAAGATTTGCTCTCCACATTATCCAGTTGAGTTTCTAAGTGGTAACATCCTCTCATCTGTGATGCTGTAACAGCCCTCGGCTTCCACTGCCATCAGCAGGCACACACTGGTTTATCTCACTTAAAGATACCACTGGTGTGGTTTAAGTACATTGAAAGAAATTATTTGACTTAGATATTTCCTCTGGTTTTAATCTGTATTGATATTAGGGGTCTGTTATTAGAACTTCAGAGATATTAGAGCTCTAGGTAGGTCCCATTTCAAATGCATAAAAATGCATTTGACTTTTTTTGAGTTTGCTTTATTTAATATGAATTGTTCTCTGTATTGCTATGGCTGGGAAGATAGAAACTTGCTAGTGAGCTGTCTGTGAAAGTCAGAAGCATTTATGAAAAACAGGCAATGTTCTGTGTAAATTATTGAATACTGGCACACACCTGGCTGAAAAGCTGGACCTAGGGATGCAATAGATTTAATCAGAGGTGGGACAAAGCCACATCCACTTGTCCTGCAGATCTAAAAAAGACTTAATTTATGGTTTAGGCTCCTTCCCCCAGTGTAGCCTCTGTCCTGGTATCTGTGCAGTCATGGCCACTCCCAGGGAGGGCTCTGCTTTTCCTGCCATCTTCCTTGGAGGACAACCATAAATATTGGGGGGTGTCTGCATGAATAAATATTTCTTAAAGCCCAGAGAAATTAAGGAATAAAACTTCATGAAGTACAGGTATGGTCCAGAGTCAAGTCTGTAAGGTTAGTGATAAATAAGCCTGAGAGTTTACCAGGGTAAATTGCTGCCTGAATTCCGAGCTGCATTCACTGCATAAACCAAGGTCCTGAACATGGGAGGCTGATTGAGCAAATATGTGGCTCATATATCAGTAACAGAATTGTTAATTGACTCCAGAATCATTTATAGCCACTTACACAGTATCAAGGACTCGGATACTAAATTTACAAGTTTGTTTAGCAGGCTGGTGAACAGGAAAACTCTTTACTTGGAAGCTCTTGCAGTTTTAAGTGAATTGATATAAAGCTGCTATGTCAAATTCTCAGCTGTAGACTCCAGTTCTGCCTAAGAGAATGAATCTGTGCCAGTTTACAGTGTCTGAGACTTAGGTCCCATGAGTCCATTTTTAGATTCACGTTTTGACTATAATTGTATTTTAAAGTGTAAGACAGAATATTATGTGGCATTTTCTTCTACTCTGTTAAAATGATCCCCCTATAATGGAAACAGGAAGAAAAAAAATCACTTACTTAGGCAGTTTCCAAAATTGCAGTTCTGCAGAAAAGAGGGAAGTTAGTAGTTATATTTTAAAATGTTAGTAAATTGTCAGGCAATGGAGCACGGCTGGAAGAAATGGAAGCAGGAATGTCTGCACAGCTTCAGCAATGAATCTGTGCTTGTGGGCACTGTGCACACGTGCAGGGCCTCCTGTTTGCACAACCAGCTCTGTGCTCTGGCAAAAATGGTGTGGGTTTGGGAAAGTTTTGCTTTGCATTGCACTCACCTGATTTAGCTGTGCACACATGGAAACTTTTACTCCTCTATCTAACAGAAAAATGACTTTGAAATATACACAGTCATCCTTCTTGGATATATATGAAGATGAAGATAATGTCAAGCATTTTGGTATATTCATTTATAAATAATTCATCCAGCTGCACACAGTTATTTATTATTATTATTATTATTAATTATGTGTGTATAGCTAGAAAAGACAGGAAGGTTGTAACCACTGCCCCACGAGAGATGCTTAATCTTAGGAATTTGGTTAGACCAAGATGTGTGATATGAGAAAAGGAAGACAGACAGTGATAAATAGATCTGATGACACAAAGGCTTTAATAATGTTGATGGGGGAAAATATCATTTGTTTGAGACGATTGCCTTGGGAGCACAGGCTACAGCGAGTTCCCTTGGCAGGGGCTGAGCTCGTCTGCTGCTCTCAGTGAGGGCAGCAGTTTCCATTGGAGCACATCTGGATATTCAGAGCCCCAAGTCTATGGTAGAGCACATCTGGCTTGGCTCTGCAGACTCCATGTGGCCATGGCAGCTGACTCGGGCAGGGATGGCAGGAAAAGGGCAAAAAGTGCTGCCCAGGTTAGAGCAGATATCCAGAGGAACATGCGTGGGCCCAGAGGCAGCCCTGCTTGAAAACAGACTGCAGAATTCCTGATCTCACATTATGTAGCTCTCTGAGAGAAAAACAAGGTATGGAAGCAGAAAACAAAGAGGAGCTTCACAGCAATAAACCTCTCTCAGACAATATTTCGCTTTTATATTCCCCCTGCAACTCAGAGATGTCACAACCACCTCATTGAAATTACATCAAATGTAATGCTGTGATTTACTTCTGGCTTAACTCAAGGAAAATATTTACATTTCATGACAGAACTGAGTCAAGTCTTAATAACAATTAATCTCTACAGAGATAATTATAATACCTACTTGCTGTGTTTAGACTTTTAGGAAAGCATGTAAGGAAATAAATTGAACTTAGTGATGGTGCAAAGTTAATAATCTTGAATTCTGCATTGTGCAGTAAAAATGATACTGTAGGACTAATGTACTCTAGGGGTACATTCCCTTCAGGAATTTTATTTGGTCCTGTGCAAGAATCATTGAAAACTTTTCCAAAGGTAACTAAAAGCCACACAATATTTCAATATGGTTTTGTCACATTTTATCAAACTTTAATGCTGTCCTGGGCATTAGAACTCCCTGTATCCAACTCCTGCCAGTGCTCTTCCCTCTGCAAGAACACCCACAGGTCCTGCTCTGCTCTTTCTTTTTGTACCTAGAGATGGGGCAAATAGCTTCCTGGGTTAGAGAAATTTTTGGGTTAGTGCATTTGAGATCTAATCAATTAGACTCTACATTATGGTTTCCAGGCTTTTGGACAAAATATTATTTCATGTTATTATAATGTTGGTATGCAGTTATGATAAAGATGGTTTTGCATTTAAAATTAATTGTGTGTTCCAAATTCAGTACTTTAGTGTTTTGGACAGGTTATGGCTTTTTTTTACACCACTACCACCCCCACTCCTTTTTTTGAGCTACCCATGTTTGATAAATCAAATCATCACAATGTCTCTAATTTTCCCTTTTTATAAGGAAAGTGCAGCCCTGTGTCTGAAAATGTTGCAGCTGCTAAATGGCTGAAAGCTTGCCTCAGTCTATCAACAGGAAAATAATAGTTTTCCTTCTCAACAGCTTAGGTGTGAAACCATCTCCACCTTCATTAAAGCATACCATGGAAATAATTTTCTAGTGGGAGATATAATGAATGTGTGAGGCATTTTTACAACATGCAGGAGGCTATAAATTTTTAGGGAGCTTTTATTATTATTTCTATGCTGTAAGTCACGTTTTGCTATATGTCATAAAGGTTTGAAAACCGAGAATACTTCGTAATTACTCGGGGAAAAAATTGACTCATTACATCTTAGATAACAAAAGAAATGCATTTTTTGAGCAGGATGTTTACCAGTTCTATTTATTCCAATGGGCCTGGGCCAAGGGCAAACAGTTCTAAAGCTGTAGCTGTGTAAAGCATCCTTTGCTGTTTGAGTGCACACAAACAATAACAGAATTCGTCTGAAAGTGAGGATTGATGGGATTCAAGGTGAAAATGTCCTTTGTAAGGATGTGTTTTACATAGCAAGACATCCATCTTTTGTTTTGTTCTAAAAGCTCTGCACATCTTTCTGCTTTGGCAACATGGCCATTACCTTTTCCTGCAGAAATATATGCACATATGTGCAGTAGAACAGTGAATAAAAAGTGTGTCCTCCTTAATAAGTGTTAATTTCAGTGTGACAACACTCTTCCAAAATCAATTTTCTAACAGATAAAAACCACAATAGAGTCACTCCTGTGTCAGATATCCAGGAGAAGTGTGTGAGGGCAGTCAGGAGGAGCTGCAGGCAGAAGGTGCTGCAGACACTGAAAGCCCCCAGTGCCAGGGCTGCCCAGCTCTGAAGTTGGGCCAGCAGTGGAAAATGAGCCTCTGCCATCTCCTGTGCCATGGGGAGGGATCAGGTCCCTGCCTCTGCCTGGCCCCTTCAGATCAGCACTTGGGGCTGCAGAAGGTTCAGTGCTCAGTCTGTGCAGGGCCCTGGATTTGGGAGCATTTCCCTGCAAAGTGGGCTCACAGCTGTCCTGTGGCTGCAGAGGAGCCAGCACCATGCAGGGACAGCAGGCACAAGTGTGACACTTGTGAGAATGTCCTGGAGACTGGAAGGTGCTTCTGTGAAAACCATTCTCCTTGGAACACACTTGTGTGAATTGCACATGCTGATTTTGTTCTGTCTCAAAGGTGTTTGTTTTTTCTTTTCACGGATGCCTGAATTTGTTGGCTTTTGGTTTCAAGGCACTGTTATCATTTTTTGAAGCTGAGAAGTAGTACTTTAAAAACAAAGTGAAATTTAAGAGCCAGATTGAAGCCTTCCTTATAAACCTGTTTGGAAAACAGGAGACAAACTACTTGTTTGTTAAAAGCAGTTTGTTATATCGTCTGTGTGACCCCTTAAAATCCACCATCTGCAGTAAACATCCTTTCCAAACTCTCATTTCTCTAAAACAGACCTAAAATAAGTGTAGCAATATTTTTGAACAAGTTACTGCCTTTCACAGAAGTTCCAAGTCCAGCTGAAGAGGAGGATATGAAGCTGCCAGATCTTACATATCAGAATAAGCTGTTGTAAATCCACCATGAGCTGATCTGTTCCTCATTTTAGGGCTTGGGAACAGCAGGAAGCTCCTTCTCTTCCAAAAATTACAGCACTGAGCCTTGGAGTGTAGAAAAGTGAAAATAAGCCCAGCCTTACACACTCTTAATGTGTGTTGGTACAAATGAGGCACACAGAACCTTTTTTCACCTTCACATCTGAGGCTTTAAAATTGATTTTTTTCCCTATTTTACAACCAAAAGAAAGACAGGAAAGTATTTGTGTTGCAACATGTAAATTCCTGCCAGCCAAGGATGAGACAGTCTGATCAGTCAAATATGAGTGGATTTTGCTTTATCTGCTGATGAAAAAACACAGTGGTTGCAAAGGAAAAAAATAGTCATAGTGGGGGAGGGGGTTGGGGTTTGTTTTGTATTTTTTTTTTTTTAAGTAAAGAATATTGTAGTGAATAATCCCTACCCAAAATTAGACTTTATCTCTTTATTTATTAAAAAAATATGTAAATAGTTTTATGCCAGTGTAGCACAGATTTTCCAGGGAATGAGAACTCCAGGGTCAGTAAGTTTGCATGATGGGTCCTCAAATGTGATAGGATATCACTCAACAGTTCCATATTGTAGATGAACTCTTTTCATTAAGTTAATGATTTTTATATTTTTGTTGTTGTTTTTTGTTTGTTTGGTTACATTGCAGCATATGGGAAACCAATGCATTGTCAGAATTGCAGGTATTTTTGCTGTTGAGTGTAGCTTGGGAATATTTCAAGTATAAATCAAAGAGGCTGCAATGATGGGGTTTTCTAATGGCCCTGCTGAGGAGTTTTTTTGGCAATAAGAACAGATCTGCACACATCTCTATTGCTGTCTACTTCGGGCACAAAAAGCTATCATAACATGTGATGGAACACCAAACAACTATTTCATTAATGGACCTATTATGAGGAAGCACAGTGACATTAGAATACCAGCATCTTGTTACTATAGATACCTGAATTCTCTGTTACACTGGTGTTTTCAGAAACTCCCATGTATCTGTGTTGTTTATATAAGTATAAATGTATTTGTAGATACATTTCCCTCTCATTCAGGGAGGAAAATCTTTGCTTTTCAAGTATTTAGCACATTTTGGTTCATCATTATCCAAAGGACACCACACAAGCTGTATGTGAATGGCTTCAATTAGATGAAAGTGTTGTAAATTTAAATGCTCAAGAGAATAACTTTGTAATTCATCTTATCTAAGAGGCAGCATATTTACTGAAGACTCTCAGATTTCTCTGGTCTGTTTTACACACTTGCACTCTGATGTTCCCCTGTTGAAAGCAGGGGTTTGAGGGAGACCAGGTTTGGGTGTGATCACTTCAGAGGAGGCACAGAAAATTGTTTTAAATGTGCTGAAAAAAGAAAACTATGAGTAATTACCATTCTCTCCTTTAGTTGTGCTCAGACAATGGGTATTCAAAGCATTTCACAAATGGTAATTGGTTCTCACAATTTGTGTGGGTTACAGAAACATGGGAATAGTATTTTCCTGACCATGTGGTAAAAAAAAGTGACAGGGACTACATAATTGGCTTGAAAGGAGGTGGGGAGGGTCACGCAGTAAATCAGTGTGAGATGAGATGTTCAGGCCCATTTTTGGGCTTTAATCACTGGATCTGCTGCCTCAGGGAAGAGATGATCACCATTGGGATCAGCCATGCATCACTCCAGTGCTGGTCTGGATTTTCCTCAGGGGTTGGTTTGTTTGTTGCTTTATGAATGTTTTCAAGACTCCGTTGCATTTAGAGATAAAAGCACATCCCTCAGTACCAACTTGCTACATATTGGTGTAAGGAAGTGCTGGCTTCAGTCAGGCAGTTGGATCTGACCTTACTCATTAACTCTGTAACAGGAAAAGAGAGGAGAATTTGTCCTCCAGCTAATGAGAAAGCCGTGGAGTCCAAATTGTCTCAGATTCGGTACATACATTTTCTGGAACCTTGAATTTCTTGTCTTTGAAGCTTATTTGCTTTGTATTTCTGCTGATTTCCACCCCCCCCCACCCCTCTTTCCCAAAAATTGTTATAAAAATGATGTGGCAATTTCTAACATGAAATACAGGCAGAGTGTGGAGCCGATGTCTGGAGCGTGCAGAGATTTACGTTCTCTGCATCTCTCTGACCTTGAAGTCATTTTGTTCTCCTGCTGTCACTTGGAGTCTGCTCTGTGAGATGCTGAACATCCCTGGCAAGCTCTCTCCACTTGAGTAGAGCCCATGTTTTGCAGCATTAGCCCCCTCACTGAATCCTTCTCCTGAAAAATTCCACCAATAACTGCGTGCACAAGGGTAGGATCTCGGGCAGGAAACTTTCTCTGCTCCTCCACCTAAGCCGTGCAAAGAAGCAGCTCTGTCACCATGTCAAAGCAGCTCATTTTCTTTTGAACACAGCTTGATTGGGATGAGTTGAGAGGTAGTTTTGTGATGCAAGGAAAAACCTTTTAGAGGCACAACTGTTACTAAGCTCCCTGGGGAGAGGAGTGGGGATGAGTGTTCCTGTGTTCCAGCGCAGGACACAACTGCAAGTTTGTTTTTCATTCTGCAGGTATGAGGCAGAACAGAGAGAAACACGTTATTTAATTCAAACCTTTATACTTTCTAGTTGAAAGTTGTGACATTAAAAGCAATCTTACTCTGATTTAAAACAATTTCCTTTCAGAAGAAATGCAAGGCCTCAGACATTGCACGTAACAGCTGTTTGTCATAGCCCATACTGACCCAAAGTCAGGCAAGAAAGGAAAGATCAAACTCCATCATACTTACATGCACAAAATGTAAATATTTTGTTTACTGTTAATCATACTTTTGTGTTTTGTATCACTGCTGAAACTTGGGGACCTGAAAAATGAGAGAGACAATATCAATTTGGATGATAGCTAAGATTAAACACAAGGGGGTTTCTTACTGAGATTTACTTATACTCCTATTAAATGCTACCATTTCACACAAATGGGTTCTCTTTGGGTTCGCTTTGGATTAATATATTTGAAAATTAAGTTGATTTATAACCAATTTTCTCCTCATTTAAACAGCGACCTGTGAGTGTTTCTCCAGGGATCAACCAGGATCAGAGAAATTATGTTTTGTTTGAGTTGTTCACTGGAGCAGAATCCCTCACAAACATGTGCATATGGTGCTGGGTGCTTTAGGGATCACACTAATACGTTTACCTTGTTGTACATTTTTCTTCTCATCTTGAACTTGTATATTCTCCTTACTAGGAATTCAAAAAAACCAAACAAAACCAACAAGATATTGCTAATTTGATGGCTGCAGAAAGAATATATTCCTTCTTATTCAAGTCTCAGCTCTGGAAGTGTAAAATGTGCAAATGCTGAGTGCATCTGTCAGGGTGCCCTGGTCAGCTGCTAAAGGAGAGTTGGCAATTCCCCACTGTAAAATCAGAGGAGACTGGGCAGTTAAATTATCCTCCCTAAAGCTTTGAAATAACGAGAGTGTTTTCTCTTGATCCAGTCAATGTTTAAATGCTGGCTGTATTCAGAAACCACAGCCATATGTCATCTGAGAGTGAGACAGAAAATAAGTGAAAATCCTAAATTGTTCTCTGAGCAGCAGAATTAATGGGTCGTGATTTCCTAAAGTTCAGTCTCCTTAAGACATTTTGGTCCCTCTGGTGTTTTTATCTGTTGATTGTCATTACCATAAACCCCCTGTGGAAATGCAAGTCCTGTCTCTGCCTGCAGAGCCTTCCTGTACTGGGGCTTCTCCCTACACATGGGGCTGAGAGTTGACCTCCCAGGAAAAGAGGCTACAGTCTGAAGCTGCACCAGGAGAGGTTTATCTTGGACATCAGGATGAAATTCCTCACAGAAACGATGATTAGACTTTGTATTGGGCTGCCCTGGGATGTGGTGGTGTCACCATCCCTGGAGGAGTTCAAGGAGCAACCGGATGTGGCTCTGAGTGCCATGATCTGCTTGACAAGGTGATGTCGGGTCACAGCTTGTTCTCAATGATCCCAGAGGTGTTTTCCAAGCTAACCAACTCTGACCCTGTGATTTTACTCTGTTTGTGTGTCCGTCACCCACAACCCAAACCTTACTGTTATCGGGAAACGACGGCAGCGAAATGACATTTAAAAACTTGTCAGGATAATTCCTCAAACGATCTAATCAGCTCTGGTGCTATTGCTGTGCCTGCTGCAAGGTAATTCCCCAGCCATAACTCATCCAATATGTTCCTGCCCTGCACCTTTCCCAGGGCTCTGCTGGATAATTGCTGCCGTATCCCGAGCGCGGACGCTTGCTGAGCGCAGTCACAGCGGGACCCGCGCTCGCTGCTCGGCTACCTGAGGTGATAATGCATGCCCCAAAATATGAGTTTAATGAAAATGTTTAGGATATCAAATTCAGCATCAGGGCTGCTTAGAAAAGCACTTACCCGTGGAGCAAGGGCAGCAAAATGCACTAAGCTGTTGTAGGAAAGGTCAAGGTTTAGAATTCCTCCCCTAAGTTACATGAAGAACAAATTAAAAATAGCTATAAAAAGAAAAATCATGGGGAAACAACTCAATTTTTTTATTCACTTGTTCCAAAGCTAGTAAGAAGCTTGTTTTCATTATTGAATATGTTGTCTAATTAATATAATGAAATGGTATCAAACATTGCAAAATGAGTCCACTGATTTGATAGCTATGAATTATCTAAACCTTCTGCAAAATATTTATTTACCCTCAGAGTAAATATTTTCACTGTAATCACAGGAAAGCTTATTCATATCTCAACTTTCCCTGAAGGCACAGGGTGAGATTTCCCAGGCAATTCCCTAGGTTTATTTCCCTACTGGAAAACTAAAATAAGTAGTCAGGCTTCCAGATGCCAGATCAGAGATCACAAGGAAGCATTTCATTGTCAGGTGCATGATTACATTTAATGTTAATAATCCTACACAAAACCTCTGTCTGGAACAAATGGGGTTTTATTATCCCACTGTTAATGGGAATAATTACATGGAGCCACTGATGAGACAAGGTAAGGGTCTGCAGGTTTCAGACTGTTGCATAAAGCAATAGTGATGTCCAGTGCCAAGTTTCTTATTTGCCCATAAGGATCTGGTGCTTCTGCCAGTTTTGGATCAAACTGTGCTATAAAAGGAGCCTCTTTGGGGTGAAATGAAGGGATTTACAATCAACCAAAAAAGCAATCATTGACAGCTTTGCCATGGATTGCAGGTCAAGTGATTCACCAGTGCCTTCTGCTGTTTTTTATATCCATCTCTAATCATTTCAAGATATAAGAAGAGGAAATAGGGAATGACAGTCTTTATTTGTAGGAGGATTGAATTTATGAGTGAAGTTAGGAAAGGATATGAGGTTCAGAGTTATTATTTGAAGAGAAAAGTTAGGAAATAACAAAGAATGAAAACTGGCTGGGTAGGGTTAAATTTAGTCTCAAAGTGAAGTATTTAAACCTGAATGAGGTCAGGCTCATTAGGCTTTGAACAGGTCATCTCCTGCTTTCAGTGAGGAGAACAGTGCTGTTCCCTGGTGCTGCAGTGGAAGAATGCGGGCAGAGAGAAATGCAGAGACAATGAAATAACAGGGAGAAAGCAGACATTGCTACAGAATAATATTTCCAAATTTCAGAAGCTGCTGATACTCAGGTCAAGAGCCAGGAAAGACGAAAAAAGGACTCAAAAGCCAAGAAAACCGAAGGCTTTATTTCAGGCCTCAAAGTTTGATTTCAGTATTTCTGATATTTAAAAAAACCCTTTTTTTCCCCAGTGTGCAGAATTTCAAATGGCTGCTTTTGAAGGTCTGGTGCCTCTCATTCAATTCAAATTGCAGAGTCAGGCAAAATGTGCACACACCAGAAGAGGCATTTAGTGAGGAGAGAGACAGGGAAGGGACTCTGAAGGGAGTGAGACAGAGCTGGGACAGCCCCAAGGCAGAGCCCCTGGTGAGGATGAGCCCATTCTCCACCTCCCAGTGCAGCACAGAGACTCAGCTAAAGCTCTGGTCAGGGCAGGCCCTTCAAATCCAGGGTTTCTGAGTCATGGCCTTGTTGTCTGAGCACATCAAACCCTGTCTGCCATAAAATATGAAACATTTCCCAGAGATTTCCAGGAGGAGGCAGGGAGGCAGCAGCACTCCGTGCTCCACATCCCTGTTTGATGCATGCAAGCGATTGCAAAGGAAATGGTTGCATATGCTCTTTATATTTTCTTTAAGGAAAAAAAAAAAAAAAAGTTATATTAAAAACAGACTCTTAAAAGGAGATACCATCAATGCTTTTTTGACAACACTGTGGCCTGCAGTGCATTCTTGAGGAGGCAGGAAAAGGTAAAGCCAGTAAAAAATGAGCTGGTTTATACAAGATAGAATTCGGCCCTAAGAAATGAGGTTTAAAAAGCTATTACTTCTGCAAGTTTCAGTGGAGCTTGGAGTATATTCATTTTCATTCCTTATCTCAAACACCACAAAAAGAGGAGAATTAAGGGGAACACTCCCAACCTGCACTACTCCCATTTTCCACTCACTCTTGAGGCCTCTAGTTCCTGATGACAGATGTTGGTTTCTCTGCAGTTCAGTCATTTTTTTACCCAGTACAGATGTGATTTGCTAGATCATAAATCAGTCTCTACTTTTGGAATTTCAACTAACAGATGTCCCCTTTAAAGATTTTAATATAAACACTGTTAACCCACAGATTCTTTTTGAGGAAATGCCAGTTGCATATAAGAATGCCAATTGGCAGGAATGTAAGTTGAACATTTGACATATTAATAGATATTTTTTTCTGAGTGAAATCAATTTTTTTTTATAGAAAAGGCATGGATGCTTTAGTTCTCCATTAGAGCCCCAGCTTGCTGTATCTGTTTGCTTGCAATGATGTCATTAACTAGAAAACAGATGCACTCATGAGCATCAGAAATCAATCATAGCTGTTGGCACTTTAATAAACAGCTGCCTTCTTAAATGGTTTGGAATAAACACTGATCATCACCAGCTCTTTTTGAAGGAAGAGCAGTAGGTTATAAAACTGCTGATTAGAGAAGGGGAAAACCTTGAAATTATAAACTTTAGTAGTTGAAAACCCCTGATTGAGTTATTTTAGACTGTCAAAAGATTTACAGAAGAAAATAATTGCAAGATATTGGCTGCTCTGTGCAATATCAGTCATATGACCGCAGGAATGGTGCCTGATATATTTTCATAAACTTTCTTCTTCAGAAATAGATTTTATGCATTAATAAGTCATTTATCAAACTTGAGCAAAGCAGGATCTTATTGCTTCCTTGTGCAATTCAGAAGGAATTTGTTTAAAGATACCAAATTCCTTCCCTTGCTCTCAGATGCAAACTAAGAGAAAATGTCTCACCCTCCTTCTGCTCAGGAGATGCTTCTGCTTTCAGGGTCTTTTCACTACCTGTGCATGTGCCCAAGGATTTACCTTTGAGATAGCAGCTGCAATTCACAAAAGGTACCTGGGAAGAGGCGACCAAATATCAAACAGCAGCACAGTGCAATAGCACATCACATTTTTCAAACAGCACTCAGATTAGCTTCAACTCCACCTTGCTAAGTAGCTTATCAACAGAAGAGATGTAAGAATAATTCTACAGCAACTGCTTCCCATGGCTTAGTGACAGAAAAAGCAGAGATATGTTACAGTATATGCTGCTGCTGCTGGTAATCTGCTTGTTCTGCTGAGTGTATCCTGCCCCTCTGTAGCTCCTGAGATTTTGGTGTTCACTGCCTTGTGCAATCAGGGCAGCAGCTGGACCTTAACCAGTGGCACTGGGCCCTGCTAGTGCAAGTCTGGGCACTGGGGCACAAAGTTCCTTGTACTTCTTTGTCACAGCACTGTAAAAATGTCTGCAGAGTTTAGAGCTGGGGAAAGGCTGTAGCTGTGTGAGGCAAGGCTTTGCATTTTGGGATTGTCATCTGTGGCTTTGGGGAACCTACACTGGTGATGATGGAGATAAAATGGCCTTCAGGAAAGTCGTCCTGGATCCTCTGGAGATTTCACTTATCTCACCCCGAGCACCCATAGAGAAAGGATCCATGCTGCACTCTGTTATGAAAAATAACTGCTCCAGTGTGCTCACAAAGGCTATTTGAAACCATAGCCTTCCCTTCCATACTGGGCATTATTTTACATTTGGGTTCTGTTTCCAAATGGCTCACTGAGGTCTATTGAATGATTATTCAATGGAATCAACATCAGAACCCATCCTTTTCCCCTGGGGTCCTCATCTCTCTCAGCTCCCTGTCCCTGAGAGTTCCACTGCATCTCTTCCCTTGTTCTCTCTGTGCCACGTGGACTCTGCCAGAGGGATTTGTTCTCTCAGATCTTGTGTTCTGTGCTGCTGCAGTCCCTGGAAGCCACGACAAGGAAAGAGTGAAGTCCTTAGCTTAGTCCTCAGCTTCTTGTTGCATTAAGGAAAACCAGCACAGGTTGAATTATCAGAGATTTTTAGCCAAATTAATGAGTTTTTATTGATCATATATAAACCGAGATTTTAGGGGATGACACTTGAGAGGAGATCTGAAAAAATGTTGCAAGGAGTGTTAGTGCCATGTATTAGTTCAACCAGTACGCAGAAAAAAAGAACAAAATAAAACAAAAACAACCAACCAGATATTCAGGCCCATGAATCTAACCTGAAAAAGGAATACCCTAGAAACATGTTCCCTCTCACACCCTATTTCCCACATTTCCTCTAATAAAGGAGCATTACTTGTGGCAATAAGACTTGTCTGGCCACAGCATAGATTAGATGTTCTTCTCCTGGGAAGTTATTCACTCTTCCAGTGCTGCACGGGAAGAACCCTGGGATCTGTAAATGCCTGATTTAGTGTGCAAATCTCATCCTTACATGTACACACGCTGTGAATGTTTTTTGCCTGTAGTTAATTTTGTGGACAACATCAGGCAAACATTAACAAACCAAGAAAAATTGTTCCCCCTGCAGGAGTAGAGCCTTACTCTGGGAATTCCTGGCACAGCTCACTAATGCCCATGACAGAAGCTGTCATGCAGCGGATGACAAGCAAATGCTTTCCTTCATTACTGAATATTTAACATTTTGAATCCCACTCTACCTTCCTTACAAGCTGTCGTGTGAATGCTTTGTCTTTGTACTTTTCTCTGTGTGGGTGTGCCATGGCTGCCCGTGCTGGCTGTTCTGGTGGCCACTGTCCCCACTGCTGGCTGCTCTATGCCTCGTTTACTCCCTGAGACCTTTTCAACACATCTTAGAAATCCACTCAAGATCACGGTGCATAGTTTCTAGGATTCATTAGCTTCAATACCAAAGCAGTTTGTGCTCCTCCTTTGCTGCTGCTCGGGCCTTGATCCCCACTCAAAGCAGCTCTCCAGGAAATGAGCGGTGCAGGGAGCTCGCTCCGAGCCCTGTTACTGACACGGCTGCGTGGTGGCACAGGAGAGGTCGTTTAGTGCTGCCCCAGATGAAAAATAATTTCAAAGGGCACTTCCACTTGCTGCCTTCTTCAGGTCTGCTTGTGAAAACCAGGGCTCTGAACCTCAGCTGATTCAGAAGAGCGCAAAACAAATGAATTGATTTTTTACCTTTGCCTTGTGCCCATGTTATCAGAATGCCAAGCTTGCTCACTACTTTTCATGGTATCCTTTCTCTAGAATATAATTTTTTTCATTGTTAAGCTGAGTGGCATAGTCTAGAAAATTTCTGTGTCGTATTTTTAAAAAACCTCTAGATTTAAGCCTTCTTTTTTGGTCTGGTTGTCAAAACTCAAAGGTGTTCACAAAGGAAGTTCTGAAGTTCAGAGCCAGATGTTACCTGTGTGTTGAAGCATCCATGGGAGGCAGAAGGCATTTTATATTTTTTGTTGCTTTTGTTACAAACCTGCATTTAAACCTGACTTCTAGCAAAAAACCAGACACATTTCCTATCCCTAGCCCTAGAACTATTTTATGTTGGAATCAGTATAAATATCCCAATAATAAAATAAACATAATTTGCTTTCATTTTGGTCTGAATAGGGCAGTGAGCTTCCCCGGATTTCACGGACAATGGAGACAAGATTGTGATGTGGAGGACTGAGGAACAAACCTCCTTTTTATGTAGTGGAGTTCAGAGTAGAATTCAGTTTCACAGAGACTTCTGAGCCCGAGGAGTGCAGTGCACTCTGAAGCGAGCAGTGACATTCTGGAGGCTCGGTGGCACTCACAGTTCCAGCTGCCACTGTGCCCTTTGCCACTGCCCCCACGCAGCCCTGAGCTGCTTCCAGAGGAGAGGAGGGAGATGGAGAGGGACTGGCTGCAGAGCAGTGCTTAATACAATGGCTTTCCTTCACCCACTGCCATTATTCCATAACCTCCCTCAATGCCTTTGAAAACTTTTCACTGAAGATTGGCCCAAAACTTCACATCTTTTAACCTTGGAAAGCCCATTCAAATTTTATGACTTTTAGCCTGTATAATAAGCCAGGCTGAATCTTTCTGCTCTAGGAAGCTTTGGAGCTGAACTCTCACCTTGTGGCTCAGATATCTTCCCCTCTGTTTTTTCATTTCATCAGTCAGCAGGGAAGGAGTGGAGCACAAAAATCTTTGGAAGACAATCACTCCACATTTACCTGTGGCACATGGAGGTGTTTGTCAAGTTTTCTTTGGCATGACTAAACCAGGGAAGTTTCTGTCCTAATCCCACCCAGAAAGAAGCATTCCCTTTTATTAAGTCTCCCTTCTAAAACTTAATCTGCAATTCATTCATGGTGAGTGCACAGCATGATCCTGGTATGTCCAAAACATTTAATTAACCAATTACAGCCTCAAGTTGTTTCTCCCTTCTCCCAACATGTGTAATTACCTGCATCAGTCCTGGGTTTTAAGCCATCTCCCTGAGACAGAGAACTGGTTAAAGGATGTAGAGGTTAAAGATCAGCTCTGTTGTCACACAGTGCACCACTTTAATAAGGCTGCAGAGGTGATTCCTGGCAGGGTGTTCAACAGCCACAGGTCCTTTGAGTCACCAGCTGGGCAGGAGATTTTAGCTCTGTTTAGTCTTTCTCACCTGCATCACCATGTTACAATATACACATCAGCAGATAAATGTCAGGCATGGCTAATTAATGTCTCTGAAGGGTTTCTGTTGCACGGGGAGTAAATGACAGGGAGACCACACTGCATTTTGCACAGCAGTTTCCTTCAGCTTGAAGCTTTTTAACGCTTAACTTTCAGACATGCACAATAAATGGATTTCTTTATTAGTCTCAGTATTTAACTCCAGCCTTTTCCTTGTCACTTGAGAGCCACACATCAGTGGGTGGATGTGCTGAGAAACAGGTGAATATCCTGTTGTATTCCTGAGCACAACATCATTGAGAAGTGTGGCCAGAAACTCCCAGCTCTGTGTGCAAACCGAGTGTCACTGGGACCCAGATTAATAATGAAGCATATTGCATGTGACTGGAAAGAGAGAGAATCTCAGAAATCAGGCCAAGGGCTCCACATTATGAATATTGCAATTTCACTAGTCAAATCCAGGTCAAAAGTGGTCAATACAAACATAAATCTGTGCACCTGTCTACAGCATTCTGCTTCTATTCTAGCAGCAAGCAAAGCATTTTAGATGGAGCAATAAAAATTCCAGTCTAGGTATTTCTTCTGGGCTGTGCTGGCCTGGATCAAAGCAGCCAAACTCCCAAATTCCTGATAGCGGCCGAGAACAGTTTGGACATGCTGTAATTTATGAACAAACCCAAAATTCAGCATATTAAGCTGCAAACCCCACCCCTTGAAATCAGTGAGGAATCATCAGAGATGTGTCCTTGTTCATTCTTCCCACAGGACAAAGTGGCACACTTGATTTCAAAAGAGCACTTTAAACTTAGCAGGGTGGCTTTATTCACTCATTGTTCTTTTCCACAAGCCTATCCCTCCAAAGTAAGCAATATTGGGGTATTTTTAAATCCATTTATTTTCTTTTTTTCCCTATACTTCTCTCCAACTTTGGCTTTCTGGCTTTTCAGCCTGTCCCCACACTCTCCAGTGTGCAAACTGTGGGCAGCAAGGCACCTGCTATCAAAGCAAACAGGTTCCCTCACTTCCCACTGTGATATTGGTTTTTTCTGGCTCCAAAGTTCCCAGTGGTTTTGGAGACAGGAACACACATCCTGCACTCTGTGACTCATCTTCAAAGTCATGTCTGTTGTTCCAAAAGCCTTTTAAGGTGCTGCCTCAAAATGCTTTTTTTAAAAAAGGAAATTCATATCTAATGATCACGATGCGATTGAACACAGCAAATGTGTATAAATCCTTCCCTGCTTTATAAAAGCACAGTCTGAAGGAAGAGAGAAGGCTGGTTTGTGTCCTTTGTACTTACAGCCAAATTCTGGGCCAGGAGAGGGATTTTGGTGGGAATGGAGATTATCTCCCAGATCCTCAGATCATCTGAAGCAGCTATTCACCTTTCAAACATGCACTTCTGGACTTAATTTTCCCTTATTTCAGCTTCCCCTTCACCTTTTGGCACTGATGTAAAGCAGGAGGCAGAATTTACTGCTGCTGGAGCTTATTAACATGACTGCTATTGCTCACAGAGGGCAACAATGCAAATTATGAGCTGGGCCTCTCCTGGGGTGTGAAGCAGCAGCAGTTTAGTGAAGGCACCGAAGGTGGGACAGTTTGCATCTGCACAAGGGCTACTCCATTAGACCATTCAATGATTGCAAGTTAATGAGCTTCAGAGTCCTAAACATAACAGCATCAACAGCGATGTGATCTTCAGGGCCAGCCATCCCCATCTGAGAGAGGCACAGCTCAGTGTGGGGGGAGAAAAGACACAGCCTTGATTTAGGGTAGTAGCAGAAAGTACGACCAAAACTTTCCAAACTTGCCTAAATTTGGCAAATGGGACCCCAGCGTTGTTTTCTCCCCCCTCTATGTAGAATATTTAAGCTGATACTGGAAGCAGGAGAAGCAGAGTCTTGGCTGATAACTAACCTAACTGAACACTGCCACAGCATTACTGATTTGATTTTCATGAATGACTGAAATTTTTGTTTGCAAACAGTGGCTTGAAATCTATTTTGACTGGGAAAACGTTGTTCAGCCTCACTCACTGCAAGTCTGTCTGTGTCAGACTTTCACATATCCCAGGCTCACTGTCATAAACCCTGGACTAGGCTTATAACTCCCTGTGATTTTACAGTTCTCAACAGAGTAACTTGGGATGATTTATTTTTCCTCCTCTCTCCCCTAAATTATACCATTTTCTCAGAGCCCCCAGGGACTTAAACACACCAAAACCCCTCTAACCCCTTCAGGCTGAAAATGCCAGCCTAAATCCCAAGTCCTTTCCAGGTGGAATACTCCAAACAAGTGAAGTCAGAGGCAGCACTTCTTACTCTCACACACCTGCAGCTCATTTTCTCACAGGAACTGCTCGCCACAAATAGCACAGAGAATGTAATTATGTGTAACTTTTTCTATTATTTTTCTATTAAGGGATTTCTTAATGCAAAAAAAGTCTCACTTTTTTAATAACGAATGAACAGAGAGATGTCTCAGCATTGAGAGGGTTTTAATTAGAAATGCTACCTGTAAGTACATCTAAACAGTTGGTAGCAGCCATGGAACACTTCTAATTATAATCATCATTTTGTTTTTCTCTCAGGTAGCTTAGCTCATTAATTACTTTTTAAAAAAATCAAGTCTAGCATTCAATTCTACTGTGCAATATAAAATTCAAATTAGACTGATATCACTACCAAAATATTATGAGCTGATTTATATTAATCGTATTCCATACACATAAATATCAGTAAGTTATTGTCTATAAATAAATTGGATGCAGTTGTCCAAACCTTTAGATTCCCAAAGTTCGCCTGTGTATAGGAAGTCATTATCTTAAAGAAGTATTTGTATTAAGTATGTATATTTTTGGGGTTTGGCCTGTTTTCTAGCTTATTCCCATTCCAGATGCAGTGTGGAGCAGGATAAATTTCATTAGCACAGTGAGTTTAGACCATGACAAGCAGTCCAGGACTCTGTTCATTCCTTGTAAGAACATCCTCCATGGACAGACTCTGTGGTGGTGAACTTGAATTCCAAAATTTTGATGACTAAAGGAGGTCTAAATTCAGACTGCTAAAAATACAGCTCCTGCATTTCTGCTTCACTTTGCTCCTTTATGTCCAATTGACTTAAATAAGGTCACAACAGAAAACTGAATAAACCTGAACAAAACCTCTGCTTTTAGAAAGACCCAAACATGTGCTGAAAATTGGGAGTGTTTAAGGCTTCCCACCACTCTGCTCACTTGTAGCTCTCCCTGAGCCAGAACACTCAGTGTGGAGCCTTTGCCTTGGGTTGCTTTTGGAGGATTGTGATGCCTGTGGGGGTGTGAGGTGAGGCTTTCCTTCCTCACAGGCACCACAGAACCATTGCTGAGGGTTTCATGGGAAGGAGTGGAGCGATGTGAAGGAGCCAAACCTTCCTTCTAAGGGTGATGTGCTGCGTCTCCTTTTTCCTGTGCTATATTCAGTCCAGCCCTCATGTAAATGTGTTATTGGGATGTCTGTTCCATGAGCCCATTATCTTTACACAGAGCATCTTTGCTTTCAAGTCCAATATTTTCAGGAGGCTGTGCTCCTTCTGGCGCTTTGCTCGAGTTCACTTAGTCCCATGAAGAAAACTAACCATGAAAAGTCACTCCACTTCGAGGGGGATGCACTGGAATAATTTTGTGCCTCTAAGTTTTTCTTAAAGGGGAAAGGAATGCAGCACTCTCAGCCCAGCTTCAGCTGTGCAGTCTTTTCTCCAGCTTGGTAAATGTTTACCCTCTCATTTGTCCAACAGCAGCTTATTTTCACACTGTAAACAAAGGCCTTGTGTTTAACAGTGTTAATTTGACAGTGTACAGTGTTGGCACCATCCCACTAATATGTGGTGGTGCCTGGTAAGGGGTGTGTGGAGCAGAAAGGTCGGATGAAGCTGGAGGAGGATGATGCAGCAGGAACAACATCCTTTGACTCTCAGGGTGGATGCAGGTCAGAACTGCTTGGCTCAGAGTCCTCTGGCTGCTTGCAAACCTCAGTGCATCCCAAACAGGGCATGAGCTGAGCAGATCTGAGCACTGAAGTGTCTGGAAGGAGAACTTGGCTCTTTGGGATTTCTATTCTGACTTACAAGTAATGGGATGACTGGAAAAATTTGTTTACCTAAGCACAATAGTCAAAGCATCAATTTGGTTGGGTTTACCTGAATGAACCCTTAAATAGAATGCTTCAGAGATGCCTGCATTTTGTGAGTTTATCATATTGTGCCTCAATTTCAGTCTTAAACTGAGCCACTGTGGTATCAGAAGCCTCTCACTGAACCCACGGTTTACTTATTTCAGTCACATTCAGCTGGCATCAATGTTCTTGGAAATCCAGAAGAATTTATGTGGGAGATGGAGTGCTTGCTCTTGAATAAACCAGGATAAGAATTACGACTAAGGCTGAAATATAAAGAGAAATGAGGTCTCAGGCTTAGAGCGAGAATGTTCTGAGCTATTTTCTGTTTTCAAGTGCTTGAAATAAGTATCATATTAGAGAGGGAAAGTTATTATTGTAAACTTCTTCCAATTCAGTGTATATAATAGAGATGTCATGGAGGAGATAAACTGTATTTAATTTTATGTTTGAGTTCTGGTTGTTTGTTGCTATCTCAGGGGGAGGGAGCAGAAGGTTGTTTCTCAAATCCTTTAGTCTTTAAAAATGTCAGAATTTGATGCAGTGCTGTATAGTATGCACAATTTTTTCTCTCTGTGATCCAGAAATGATTGTTTTGTGAAATGCTGAAAGCTTAGGAGCTTCAGAACAACTGGAGGTAGTTTAAGTACTGGAGTATGTTGTGTCTTGGAGGATTTTACATCGGATTTTATTTGCAACAACGATGTGCAGAAATTCTGTTGTTCGCTCGCAAATCGCGCACTGAGCTGAGGAGCTGGACTGCACCCAAAGTGAAACATGGCTCATTTTGTCCTCCTCTCCTCAGTGCTTCACATGGTGGTGGCTGCTGGAGGCAGTGTCTGATGCCAGCCAGAAGCAGCTCCTCTGCCTGCAGTGCCTGGTGTGTTTGCACTTCTCTGCCTTCTGCCGAGCAGCACAGCTGTCCCCCAACAGCAGCCAGGAGCTCAGGGGCCTTTCTCGAGTGTCTGCATGTCTGTGCTTCAGTCATCAGAAAAACAGGGGTCTCCATCTGGCTCTCCTGCCAGCACAAAGTTCAACAGTTCAAAGTGCATCAACAACTGAAGTCCCTTTTGATATTGATAAGAGTTTTGTGATAGACATTAATGTTCTGAGGTTTTTTGGTTTTATTGACAGCTCGTTTCAGAAGTCTGAAAGACTGTAGGGTTTTATGATAAATATTAATTTGATTATGTGCCAGTGGGCCTTAGCACAGCCCCAGCATTTGTCATTCTTGCTGGGGTTTACACAGGGCAGGAATGTCAGAAGACATTTATACAGCACAGGCTGTGTCCTGGTAATGGCCAACTGACTTGAGCTGGGACTGTGTATGAGTTGTGTTTGAGAAAAACTGAATTGACTTTGAGTTGTCATTTCCCCTGAATTGCTCAAACCCTCCCACCCCACTCCCGAAATATAGTTAAATGATTAAAATGACTGCCTAGACACAGCTGTTAATAAAATGTTAATGAAATCAGATTAAATCAGACCCATTATAGTTTAAACATTAATATTCCCCTATTGAAACTCTGGTACAAAGCTGAGGATTCCAGATGTCCTCCAGGGAGGGGCTGTGGTAAAGCTGAAACCTACACACTGTGGAAATCAACCTACGAAAGGATGTGTAAGATCTGATATCTGCAGTTTGCTCTGCACTGATCTCTTTATGCTTGAAGCAGTTTCTAGAAGGCAAAACCCCCACACACACCATGGCATATTCTGACACAGAAAGCTGAATCACTGTATTAAGGCATTGATTGTGTACATTCCACACAAGCTTCTCTAAAAGGACATTGCTGGAGATATTTGGGACTTTAGCCACGAGGGAGGAAAGGCACCCAAACTGTTTGCACTGCACCCAGGAGGCCTCTCAGTGCTGCTGCTCTGTCCTTTCTGCCCCTTGCTCTCTGCTGGTACTGGGCCCATCACAGAGAAAATTACAGGAAGTTGTTTTTCTGTTGCTGTGTTGATGTCTTCATTTTTTTGGCTTAGAACTGAGCCCAAGCTGTGGCCAGAGTCTGGCCTGGAGGGAGCTCTGCTGCTGCATTCACCTGGGGCAGACCGTGGTGTGAGGAGGCCTGGGGAGGACAGGGTTGGCCAGGGATTCCTCCTGGGGAGGGTCAGCACCTCTCCTTTCTCTCCGGAGGGCAGGACACAGGGGAAGCACTGTCACTGATCTATTTAGGGATTATCTTACTTTGGGGGTTTTTCTGGGGTGGTCTTGGCACCCTTAGAGACAGCTATGACTGAATCAAACTGAATCACAGCCTTCAGGAATTGGTGTTTAACTCCTGGAAAGGCACTAATCCCTGCCTGCGGTATCAGGCAGTAACCTTCACTCATTTATACACCTGTAACCCATCTGTCCCCTGTTTTCACTGCTCCTCCATAGGGCACAGATCCATTTCACTCAGCCTGACTACCTAGGACAAGCACTGTGTCCACTCCATCATTTTTATTGCTCTCCTCAGTAGTGTCTCCAGTTTATCAATGTACCTTCGATAGAGGAGAGCCCTAAAATATATATGTGCACTACATCAACCTTGAGCTGAGTTTGTGTAACTGGGAATGAATCACCCCATGGCCTCATGCCCTCCCCTCAGGTGCTGGAGACCTTCTGCTGGGTGCTAATGCTCCCAAATGCCTCCCAGCTCCTGGGAGGAAGAAGTTCTCAACACACAACATTTACTTCCCTGTGTCTAGAATTTAAATACCATGTGCTTCAAATGTGGAAGGATTGTGCTGTACTCTCATTTGCAGTGTTTCCAATACTTTTGTCCAGTTGTAGAATTTCCTGCTGATTTTTTCCCTCTGATTGACATCCTTCATTTTTATCTTTGTTTTTAGAATTTAGTTTCCGGTTTTTTTTCTGGTTCCTGGGAAAAAACTGCCTAAAATAGAAATTTCCCTTGACTTCTGCCCATAATTTAAACTTGATGTGACCTTATTATCTATTCTCTGTTGTAACTGTGGCAATTTCCAGGGTGTACCCAATTATTCTGTGCAGATAAACCCCAGTTTGACTGGGACAATAGTGAGTAAGGTACCATGAATGTGCAGTTCATCAGCTGTGTTTTCAAGCACAGCAAAGAGAAGCATATCAGAGTGTAGGTACTGAGGCCTCAGAAAGGCAAGCAGGGTGGGATTCACCAGCACCACATGAAAAAGGTTAGCCGAGCAAACAGAAAAAAGCCTCAAACTCTTTCTGCCAGAGAAGAGCAAAAAAAAAAATGGTCCTTTGCTGTGTGTGACCAGGAGTTTGTGTCACTTACCTGCATTATGAGTTTTCATTGTTGTAACTCTTTAAGGGTGTTGTGCCAGTTCTTTTTCCCAGCTTATAGCAGCATTTCACTATGGATCTAATTTCTTTAAGGAAAGAAGAGGGGACCTAAATTTCTGTCACAAAAATCCAGATCCAGAAGCTCCTGCATGGAACAAACCCCTCCTTCACGTCCCTGAGATGAGCACACACCTGCACAGTGAGGCTGATGACAGGAGCTCCGGCTCTCATGATCAGAGAAAACACATCTGGAAACCAAAATTCTGCACTTATCCTTTCCACAACCTGTATAGTCCCCCCAAAAATCAGTTGTAGTAACCCAGACACCAGAGGAGGAGGAAAGCAGCCCCAGCACCAGGTAAACCAAGGAACTCTCAATAAAAGCATAGAGCAGTAGTGCTCTGGTTTCAGCAGTGCCTCAATAAATTATTTGATCTAAGGTACCACAATGATATATAGAATATCACATCAACAACAGGCAGCCTTGACTGGTAATCTCTGGAACTGACTTTGATCACTGCTGCCTGGCAGAGCTGGGGCTCACTGGATTGATTAATTCATTTCTAGGATGGTTATGGCTTCACTTCTTTACTCTTTTCTATTTATTTCTTTTTAATTTGTAGAGAAAATAATACTTGACGTTTTAATCCAGTCAGGAGGATACTGCTTTTAGGTTGGACCTTTATCAGGCTATTCCACTTAATGTCACTAAATAAGATGATTGGGAAACAAAACAGCAAGCCATAAATTTTTCCTGGTTCTTTGACAACTCATGTTGCATTCATCTGTGCTTAAACACAGTTCTGAACCATAACTTTAACTGGGAGACGTGAGAATATTATCAGGGAATGATTCATAGTCTTAGATACCACCCTCCTCTTGCAAAACATCTTCTCTGTTACACTGTTTAGTTTGGGTTTTTTCATTTGTCGCATTAATGTGAGTTGTGAGCAGAGCTCCAGAGGCAATGTATTGCATACAAGAGTTGTTATAGAACATTAAGTCCATCTCATAATTAAATGCTCTATCTATTTTCTTGTAAACAATAAGACCATAAAAGAGGTAATAGAAAAAAATGATGTCCCGAGCGTAATGGCTTATACAAAATATGGCCAAGAGAGCTCAGCATTACAGCCTGCTGCAAGTGCCAAGTCCTCTGGCTTTGTCCTTAACCCAGTGCAGAAAAGTTACTCTCATCCATGGGCTTTTGAGCACAACAGATCATCTCTTCATGGGCTTTGAGCATTGCATGGTGAGGATTCCCCAGCTAATGAATGGAGGAATACATTTTTCTGCATACAAAAGTACTTTTAAAAGAGAGTTTTGTAATCAATTTAAAAGCTAGACCTGAATTAGTATTAGATTTTCCTTATGTTTAATTAAGTCTAATTAAACAATGCAGACATCTTCCTGTCACCTGTGGTGTGATTATGTTAAATATTTAATGCTTGTGAAGGATTAGGCTGCACATCTAATCTATATCTAGCAATCTGTTCTCTCTCTGGAGTATTTTTTTTATTTAGTTCTGCTTTTGTATAATGAGTTGCCTTTCAAAGGAAATTGTTAAACACTTTGCTGGGAAGGGGATGTGTCATGCTGCACTGTGTGCAGGAGAATATTGCTAAGCAGGCATGGAGTGTGGGGGCTGCAGTGCCCTGCCAAGGGGGTGTAGCAGGGACAGCCCTCTCTGCCTTCCTGGGGGAGAAGGCAGCAAAATCAAACCTTTCTGTTTATTCAGAAGCTTCAGTAGATCCCTCTTCCCCAGCAGAGCCAATTGATGAAGGACTTTGAAAACCCCTACACAGGGTTTACACTGAAAATATCCCTTGCAGCTTGCACACATTTCAAGGTTGCACATTTCTTAGACTTGTTTTCCCAAGGGGCTGTCAACTGTGTAATAGAAAAATGTATTTGTACATCTCTTCCCTCCTGAGCACCTCCCCATCCCTTCCTAATCTTTGCACTGCCTCTGAAACACAAGAATGCATCTTTTTATATCTGGTCACCTCTTGGGATGCACCCCTTTAAAGAAGAGGCCAAGGATGCGTTTCTGGGAGCAAGTGCTTTTAGAAATGGGTATTTGCATCTGGTCATAATTGTCTCCTCTGACAAAACCAGTGGAAAAAAAAATCTCAGCTATTCATCAAAAATGGGTTAAATGTATTCCTATTCATGCTATAAAAGGCACATAAAATACTTCTCTGGCAGTTTATTTGCATTAGCCATTACTTGCATCTGAGGACAAAAGACAAATTCACATAATTATTTTTCAATTGGTTGGGCCTGTGTCTGTGTAATCATTTTTTCACAGTGTATGAAGCCCTTTTTCAATAGACCATAACAGTAATAGCTATTTCTTATTTACAACTGGAGGAGAAGATCCAGCTACCAGATTTTATTATGCAGAGTGAACTTTTCAAAATTAAATTAGCAGAGCTAACGTGGTGGCCCACAGTAAACTAATTAGTTGTTAGACTGTTGGCAGAGGTAGTATCAACTCTTTCAGACTTCCTAACAAACATCCTCAAAAATTACAAGCAAAGGGTTTCTATTGCAGTTTGGTTAAGCATGAAAATATTCATTCACTTTAGTCAGAGCAGGAAGGTGATGGCAGGAGAAGCAGCTCAGGGGCAGAGCCAGGCAGCAAATGGCCCCCAAACCTCCCTGATCAAAAGCAAAGCCCAGTGAGATGGATGAGAGCTTTTCATTGCCACAGTTTAAGTGGCTTGAACGCTGGTATCTTTATGATCTCTGGATAAACCCACAGGCTTTGATCTCCAAAAGCAGCGCAGGGTCCAGGGGGGTTTGTGGGACGGAGCTCAGTGGGGGAACCTGGGCCAGACAAGAGCACTCCAAGAGATGAGCACACCCACCCATCTGCTGGGGGCTGAGCCTCCCACAGCACCTTCCTGGCACCTGGGGGGAGCCTTGATCCTCTCTGCCCCCAGCCTGCCCGGCTGCTCACAGGGAACTCGGCACTCGTGTAAAATTAACGGGGTGCTCATTAGCAAATCCACAACCTGTTAGAAGTGCTCTGTCATTGCAAGCAGAAGGTGGAGGCTTCTTAAACTTGGGTTTTGTTGCCCTCTAGTGAATGAGGTCAGCATTATGCATGGGAAATTATTTTGATCACTGCATAATTAATGCGTTCTGAATTGGTACAGAAGTGCAGCCAAATTGCATCCTGTTCCCACTGGAATTAGTTAACCTACAGATACTGCTTCTTACAATGTGTTGCTTCCTTGGCTGAGCCTTTCTCTTTTTATTTTTTATTCTTGCCATGAGAATGCACGACTGTGTGGGTATCATGATAAGGCAAGGAATAAATCAACTAAATGGATCTGCAGCACAGTAGCTTTAATACATTGGTATATACTTAATATGTCTCCTGAAAAGAATGTCTAATTATACTGTCATGGGAAAAAATGCATTTTCAATAGTGATAAATTATGCCATCATTTACTTTCTGAGAACATGCTGAGATTTATGAAAGATTACTGCAAAATTATCATGCCAGGATAAAAAAAAAGAAAAGCCAAACTGAGCTATCATTGGCATCAGAAAAGAAAGAATGGGGAGAAAACCCCTTTCAATACTGAATTAGAGAGTAGAATTGATAAAATGTTATTCAGGATGAAAATATTTTACCATGGAATGAAATTCAGCCTTATATTGCCCTTTTGTTTCTGACTTTACCTGCTAGAGACTATTTGGGGGCTTAGATGAGGAGGGTATCCCAATCCTGTGTATGTGTCCCAATCCAGGGCCTAATTCTTCAATGACCAGAACCTGACAGTTTTGCTTACCTGGTATAAAACCAGGAGGAAGTGAAGGAGTATCAGGCCCCAGAGCAGCACATTAGAAAATATGAACTTATTTCATGTGGTTTTTGTTCAAACAGCCCCCAACTCAGCTGCCCTGGAGTGCACAGGTAGAGGCAGCTGTTATGGACCTGCTTTTCTTACATGTGGCTTGAAATTTGTTCTGCAGGGATTTTCTCCTTATTCCTCACTTATTTTCCAAAGAAACCTGGAGATTTGATGCCTGTTCTGAGTTTGCCATGAGCTGTATTGTGCATCCCAGCCCCTGGGTGTGGAGCAACCCCTGGCTGCAGGCTCAGCTCTGGAATCTGCCCTGCTCCACCAGCTCCTCCACTTGCAGGAAGAGGAACAGCTCTTCCAAGCAGTGTTGGAGTCCCTGGTGCTTTTTTCTGTATCACACACAAGCCAAAAATAAGCAAATTCTTTTCCTCTCCTCACACATCCTCCTACCAAATCCTTCCTGAGCTGATGCTTCCCTCCTTGGAAGGTGTTTGTTATGGACCTGGTTTTGGATGGGGCTTTTCTTTTGGTTAGTCTAGTGGGATGGGAAGCAGTTTAATTTACTGGTAATTAATTTAATTACCAGTTTCCTGGTAAAGGCAGTCCTGTGTATGATTGGAGAGTGCAGTGTTTGAACAATGGCTATCAAGGATGAAGGGAGCCCACACTGGTGTGGGACTCAGCATCCCAGAGAGGTCAATAAGAGGCTTGGATAAGGCTCAGAGAATGACAGGTTAAGTCTTTTATTGACCATTCTGGGGGGAAAACACAACTCAAAATCAAGGAGATAAATAAAATGCTGTGGTGCTTGCTGCACAGATGAAAAACATCTGTAAAAACTTCCAGTCTGATTTTTTGAGGGTGCACAAAGAGTTTCATGTTTTAATTCAGATTGGCTTTTTATAATTACTGAGTGTTTAGACTGTTCCTGACAGACTGGCTGGCGTAGCTGGGAGAAATGGGACATTTGATGAAAATTCTTATTTGAAGTAAGAAAAATACATGCAGTGCCACACAGCACAGCCCAAGCAGTCTCACTGAATTAAAAAGGCTTTCCAGTAAAAACAGATAACAATGAGTATAATGATAATAGCTGGCATAAATAATCCATCTACAAAAAAACCCCCAAACATTTTCATTTGTTTAAACAAATAGAATATAAACATAACTCTGAAGTGTCTGAGATGCTGTTAAATATCCCAAACAGCAGTGCAACCTGTCTTCAAGTGAGAGTTGCCTTCATTGTCTGTGCTGAGAGATTTCCAGCACATCCTCTGTGTCCCACTGTAATTTCCCACCGACTGGCTGCTCAGATTTGCTCTCTGTGCCCTGTGCCAGCATTTCCCAGCCCTGGCCCAGGGTCCCAGCAGTCCCAGCAAGGTGGGGCACACAGCTCATGCTCCTGCCACTGCCCCTGCTGGTCCTGCAGCAGCTGGGATCTCACAGCAGGAATGGGAAACAAAACCAGGTTGACTCAGGTGTTGGGGCACTGATGGGCTTCCCGAAAAACAGAGGCCAGGAAAAAATTAAGAAAATAAAAACCGGTTGTGTTTATTGAATGGCCTTCAGGTGCATTTCAGGCAGATGAAGCCCCCCCAGGGGCTGCACCCAAAATGAATGCAGGTCACAGGTTTCACACTAGGTAATGAAGTCATTCACCCCAGGTTTGTCCCCCCAACTCACATTTGTTCACATCTCTTGAGATGTTCACGTGTCTTTAGACAGTGAGGTGTCCTTGATTGCCAGGCCTGGAGAGGAATTGTTGTGTCTGACTAAAATGGGGAAGCAGCAGCTCACACTGAATGTGGAGTTTAGAGTTATACACTGAAGAATTGCAGAGAACACATTATATGGCAAAAAGAAAAGCTAAAATCCTAAGGTACCAGCACAAGGACAGAGCCTGATCCTCTCTGTGCTGATGTGGGTGTGAGGTGACAGAACTGACTCCAGAGCAGCTCAGTGACATTTTGTTAAACTCCTGGGGTAGTCCAGGCACATTTGATTGTTGTATACCCACAACAGCCAGCACTGAATTGCCTTTTAACTTTTTAGCTCCATTTTAGCTGCTGCAAGACATTTTCTTGTAACAAGCATGATTGGCAGTTGCTTTCATTAGTTCAGGTTAGCAAACACAAATCAATCTCTTGTTCCCAGCAAACCCTTAATTTTTTAGAAAGTTTTTCCCTCTAGTCATCAGCAAGTACTTTTGGCCATAAGAAAATTAACAGCTTTAGTGTATTTTATGAAGACATTTATATGCATCTTCCTCATGTTTTACACTTGTTCCTTAACATTTTTTCTCACATGGTGAGAATTTTTTGTAAATATTGCTGCCTTCCTCTCTGAGTCTGCACACTATCTGGAAAACACTATAAATAGAGAGGGTTGCATTGGAAAGTACTCTTTGCTGTTTCTAAAATTCAACATTATGCTTATGCTAAAATTTAAACATAATATTGCAAGTTCTATAGTGATGGTTGAAAGTATTTCCTGAGTACATGGTTACTACTTCAGGGGGTTGTTGTTGTTGTTGACATGGCAGGAAAGAACACATCCACAGTTATTGTTTTGCTTTCCTTTCTCTCTTTATTAAATGCAGAGGTGATAATTGCTTGGTTTTGTTTACAGCTGGCACTAGATGATAAGTTTTCTTCTCATTAGACATGTAAACCACAGACAGATTTGCTCAGCTTCTCCATTTTCATCACATAAAATCTCAGCTGATTTTCATCTCTTCAAAATGAAGGCCATATTTGGTCCTAATAAGCATATTAAGTTGGATTTTTAGGGTTTTTTTGGGGTTTTTTGTTATTATTATATGAATCCCATTAATAAAATTTTCTTTTGATGGAAAAAGGCATTTTAAGGGAGGGGAGAAATGATGTGACCTGCCAGTCACTGAAGCTCTCCACTGCAGGAAGTGAGTGCCATGAGGTGAGGGCACATCTATGACTGCAAAATTAGATGAGATCCTTACACTTCTAATTTAAAATTTCTGGGCAATGCTAGCTTTAAAACATAAAGTAATCCTTCATACTTCCACACTCATTAATCTTCATTTCAGTTTATTTAAAAATGAATCTTCATTTTCTATATATTTATTGAATCGTATTTATTAAGTTGAATAAAATTCATGCAGAACAAATATTAGCTGTAGAACAAAATGACCTACTGAGCTCAAAGTCTGCAAGAATAAAAGCAGAACAGTTGTGCTAATAAGATCTGGCTTCTCTCCTACAAGATGAATCACTAGAAAAAAGCCTTGTTTCCCTGACTGAGTGGACTGAAAACAGGACAATACCAACAAAGAGAGATAATTTTTGTGCGTGTGATTTTTCACAAATGGCTTTGATACAATCAGTAATTCAGGGCGTTGTGTCTCACCAGGTTATTCCCAACACCCACCCAACCCTTCTTTTCAAAAACTCACCAATGCCACCTCACCCTCCGTGAACTCCTGAGTGCTGCAGATCTCTGTGGAGTTTGGGTGTCCTACAAATTCTTCTCCATCTTTGGCTGATGGGAGTAGCACAGGAATACCTGGGCTCCTTGAATCCCTTCAGACATCCTGGGCTGACCCTCGCTGTGTATTTCCCTCGTGGATCCCTGTTGGGGTTTTGTCACTGTGAGCCCAGGGAAGCAGATCTGATCTGATGGGTCAGAGGAACGTTTTCCTCTGGATTCTTGCTCTGAAAGCTACAGCCGACATTGTAAAAGTTGATGCAAAATAGTTTTAAGCCTATGGAGATTCAAGATTAACTCAGAGAGTCAAAAAGTCAAGCGCAGCATTTGATTTCAGCAATAGTTACAGATTTAAGAGGGAGAAGAGCTCTGGAGCTTTCCTGAGTTTGTGGCATTGCTCTGAGCTGAGCCAGTGCAATTTGGAGGCAAAGTTTTGCCCAAGAATTGATTACTTTGGCTGCAAACAATATTTTGGATTTTCACACACAACCCCCCCTTGGAGGATGCTTTCTCTGGGAGGTTATGGGAAAGATGGTCAATGATAAAAAACAATAACATTTGAGGATTTGATTTTTTTTAATACCTACAAATTTGAAGGGCACAAATAATTACCTCTCCTGTTCTAATAGTCACAGATTTTCTCAGTCAAGAGAAAATCTCCAGTTAGATTCTTTAGAAACTGTATTTGTACAAATACAGGAAATGGATGTTTGCTGTCATCTCTTCAAACCTCCAATGTTTGCTTCATTAAACTCCATGCAAAATGTTGGTTCATGATTGGATCCTTTCCTTTCTGCAATATTTTTCAGTCCTCTTTTCTGTTTGTTCTTCCTTCTTATTAGTGATTCTGAGGATATTTTGTACCTTGTGCACATTTTTTCTTATTAAAAATGTAGAAGTAAATATTGCTCTTAGGGGTTTTGGAGTAAATCCAGAATTAACTTAATGCTGTCATGGAGCTTCCTTCATTTTTGTAGTGCTATATATCAGTGCTCTGAGCCAGAGTCCCTGCATAGCATAAAATTTAAATTCTACCCAATAAAAATATTTCAGTGAAATGTTTTTCCATTTTTTCTCATTAATCAAAATAACATGTTTCACAGAAAAACAAGCCCTGATCGCTCTCTTTGTGAAAAACTGAAAGTGGATTATCTTGTTAGAAAATGTAAATCTCTGGAACCTGAATGACACATTTCAACTACCCACAAATCAGATTTTCATTCCCAATAAACTTCTTTTCTGATTTTTTTTTTTGTTTAATTATGAAAACTTAAAGCCTGTCAAAATCTCAGAATGACACATACAACAGAAAATCAGATTGCTGCCCACCTCTATTAGTTTCTATAATAGTCTTCAACTACGAGGAGGAAAAATGAAGCATTAGGAACAAAACTGTTTCGATGACAAGATGCATCTGAACTTCTTATTTTCTGACAAATAAGAGGAATATCTTTACATTTCTCTTTGCTGCTTTCCAGTTTTCTGACAGTTATTTCTCTGCCTTCTTCAGTGCCAACAGAAATGGAAATATAAACCTCGATTTCCAAACTGCCAATCCTGCTCTGGGCTGTGGGACTGTGCACACACACACTGGGTACATCTTTTTTGTCTGGTGCCAATTAAAACACACAAATACCAAGGCTTGTGTTTTCATCTGACCGTGCCTTGATGTTTATTTATAATAAGGTGTGCCTTTCTGGGAGCCCTTTTTTCTCCCTCAGAGAAGCAGGAGATTGGTGAGTGTCTCACTTGACAGATAAGGGTGGCATTGACTCAAGTAGGATCATCAAAACAAACACACTATGACAGAACGGGCTTCATAAATAATGTGCATCAGTTTTGACTCTGTCAGTGTAAATGCATCTCCTCCACTGCTGGTTTCCACTTGTTTTATCCAGAATGCCTAAGAATAATGAATAAACCATATTCCTGTATACATGTATGGATGCATATGTATGTGTAGATATTTATACATAATTCATGCCATAAATATCTATTTTGGTCTGGCATGGAGGTCACATATAAGAGTGTGTTAAGACACTGTACCTAAGGTGTTAATCTAGTTTCAGATGCTGCAGATTATTTCATTTAGCAAGAGGAACAGATGAATGCAGATCATCTTGATGCAGTCTTTATTCTTCTTTTTTTTTACTCCACAAAGAACATGCAGCACTTGTGATCCCCACTGGAAAGTTCTTTTGCTTATCACTCCTGGCTGTTTCCAGTCATTAATTGGCCCCAAATTGCTCATTAAGTTTTTCTGAGCCTGCCTGTTTTCCTAAGCTCTATGTGCTGATTCCTCCTGCCTCCTCTCTTTGGTTCTCTAGTCACATAAATCTTCCTGAGCAGGAGCCTCTGCCTTTCCTTCCATGTGTCGTTCAAAGGAGAGGTACAAGTCAGTGTTTTGGGTTTGTTTGGAGTTTTGGGCTCCACACAGGAGCACAAATTGTTGACATAGCCATTTTTATTTATAAAACATATTTGAAGAATGAAAACAAAAGAAGAGACATATTTTGCTTCGAACTCCATTTCTTGGGCAGATTTTACACCGTCTTACTTCAGTGATGTTTAACCTGTTTGTGGCTTAGAACACAAAATTGATAACATCAGCCTACAATTTAGCCTTTCCAGTTACCCCATGGCCTTCAGCCTGTTCCATCTTTATTTTCTCCACAGGATAAAAGACACTCTTTGTTTTTTAAATCACTGTGCAAGTCCCCATTGCTCATTTGCAAACTATAATTTACACAGCATTGCAAACACTTCAGTATTGAAGCACCTGGAAAACAAAAGAGCTGCATAGAAAATGTGCAATGATGTCTGGAAATTATCTGCCAGGATTGTGGGGTACAGAGCCCATTTTTCTCTGTCATTTGCAGAAAAAAAGAAGATAATTTAGACCTCACTGATGTATAATTAGTACCCAAGGAGTAATATCTTCATTGGACAAGAAGGAAGGAATGGAGAAGGGTCCTCAGGAGAAAGGTCCCTGACTAGAGCTGTTGGCATCAGCCCTGGATGCGATTGGATTTTACAGATATGATGCACTAATAGAGGCACTCATCCCCCAGAACAGGCAATGCCTCTCAGCTGGGGCTCCCAATGCACTAATTACTCTGTTTAACACAAAGACAGTGGTGAAATGGTATTCTGATAGAAAAGCCATGTTATCTGTGTGCCCTGGATTCCTACTGAGTGCTGCACCTGAGAATAAATGACAAATTACTTTCCTACTTTGTTCTTTCTTCATTACATCTGAAATGCAGGACGTGGCCTGTGGGTTATTTTCAGATCACCTTGTTCCCCCCAAAAAATCCAAAACACGTTCATGGCACTCAGAAAGTGCCAAGTCTAACACGATTTTGGTGTATTCTAAGACATTTTTGCCTTTCAAATGATCCCTGATCCTTTCCTGGGATTGTGCACTGCTGATGAGCAAGAATATAGGAGATGCTTTGTTGAATTTGCTCAAATACCTCATAAGGGAAGAGGAGAAAATGAGAGGATGAGTATCTGTGGAAGACTAAATCCTCTGGAAGACTAAATCCTCTCTCTGCTTTCTTGGCACAAACCAGCCTTGTCCACAGCCCTCAGAGTGTGAATGAACCAGTGTCCCTGTGCTGCTGCAGGGTGTGAGCAACCAGCCCATGCCCAAGGCTGGCCACAGCTGGCAGGGAGTGCTGAGAGGGAAGGGAGCTCATCCCAGGCTGCCCAGAACCCACTGGTTACATTTTGGAGGTGGGTTTGAGTTTGGGCTTGTTGGTTTGTTGGTTTTTTTCTGTTTCCTTGGATTTTTCTATTGTGGGAGGAAAAGTAGGTTTAAGTTATGGTCAGAAACTTGACAAGTTTAGAATCGGTTGACAAATCCAATATATTGCTGGCAAAGTTTGTGAAGCATCAAAGTGCAAGAGGTTGGAACACCTACAGTAACAAGTAAGAAGCAAATCATGACAGAGTGTGTGACTAGGGTGTTAAATAAAGTCACAACAAAACCTGTCACGGGTTTTCTGACAAGCTTTGGAAGAACACCTGACAAGGTGTTCTCACAGTAATAGCAGCAGTAATTGTTTGATCACATTGGTATTTTGAATGCAACAAGGCTGTTATTTTGTCTTTCTGTTTTTATAAAAAACAGAGTTTTGGTCACCACATTCCACTTTGGCAAACTTGCTGAGCAATTTTGTTTTCAGATTCATTTATGATGTCCCTTTCCTTTGGGGGGATGATTTTGTTTTGACAAAGAGCAGTAGCACTCAAGAACTCCTGATATTTAATGTATAGAGAAGGTCAGGAATTTATGTCTGTGCTGGAGCAAATCTTACAGTCTCTGTGCCAGAGATGGATGGCACTTGTGCTATGCCTCACTGCTAAGGGAGACAGTAAATCATGAGATGTTACTTCTCACCTTGCTGAAGCTGTAAAGTGAATATAGCTTTTCTTTCTATTGAATGATCCAGTTAGGGACAGGCAAGGTCAGGTCACAGAGACCTGGGCTCCCCAAAAAGTAGAGATACCTTCCCAGAGTAACTGAGACGCCTTTTGACACACAGGATACAACATTTTGGTAGCAAAACCTAATAAATACCTGGCTGTCCATCACTGTCTCTTTGCATTGTCATGATGAAGCTTCTTCTTGACATCTGATTTAAAAAGAGATTGAATTGTCACTTCTGTTAATGCAGGGTTTGTGCTGCTCTCACCATGGATCAGCCCAGAGTGCAGAGCTGGTTAGGCAGTCCCTGGGAAATCCCAGCAAATTATGTTTGGGGAACACGTCAGGGTTTGCAGGATGATTTTTTTTCTCTTTCCCCTGCTCCACTCCATTACCTCACGTTGCTCTAAAGTCTGACAGGCGAAGCTGAGGCAGCAGCTCCTTGCAGGGAGCTCCCCAGCACATTCCAGTGCGACTCAGGGGAGGTTTGGGCACGTGTGGCTTGGCCCCTGCACCTCCCGGCCACGGGCACAGCAGCCTGAGCCATCAGGGGCTCCTAAAGGGACCTGCTGGGCTCCCTGGGAGCTCAGCAATGGATCTGCCCTTTGGGGCAGACATTCACTGTTAGGTTAAGGTGGTTTTGTGGGTTTGCTAAGAATATTTCACGTTAGTCAAATGTTCTAAAGCTAAGATTGCACATTAACTTCTGAATCATTTCATAAACTTGGATATTTTTTTTTCTTTCATTTTTGCTTTACTTTTCTGGGTATTCACTTTTTGGTTAAAATCTGTGGATTGCTCAACCATCTCACACCTTTTGCAAGGATCCAGCTTTGACAATATTCAAAATACTGCAGTGACACAAACAGAAACTGGCTTACAAAGTCCAGAGATTACACATTCAAGCCTTGATTTTATATTATCATATTTATTTGCTGAAATAAGTGGGTGGTAAAGGAAGCCAGTGCCACAGGCAATCTGTGTCACCAGCTGCAATGTGCATCTTCTCCATAGTTTATAAGCAAATTCTTTAAATTTTTTTATAAATAATTTGAAGTTTTTTGTTCTGCATTTGGATCTGTGCTTGATAGTATAAGAAAAGAAAAACAAAACAAAAACATAAAAACAAACCAAAAGAACAAAACAGACTTTCTGATAATATAAAATTATTCAAATTTGTTTAGCTGTGGGAACGGAATAAGAAAATGATGTAAAGAATCCTGACCTGTGGGAAGAGGATTGGCCTCTGGAAAGACAGTGAGGCTTTTCCTTTTATGTTTGGTGCAAATACAGATCATTCAGCAGTGAAATGTGCAGTAGTTACAACATTAGCTGATTGGAGAGTTAATAACTTTGACGCAGAGGAATTAACAAAAGGAAATAGATGGCATTTCTAATAGCAGTTAAGAGGAATAATTGTTCTATCTAACAACTGACGGAATAATATGTCAGGCAATATCAGCATCAAAAGGAAGGTAAATGCCAAACAAGTAAATGAAACAATGATAGCTTTAAAGCTGGAACATTTGATTGGGAAGCAAACGAGCCTGGCATTATGTAAGGACTTGTCTACACGGGAAAATCCGTCAGGGGAACTTTCTGGGGATAATTGTCCCTTGCAAAGCCTCACAAAGGAAAGGCCCTTTGAGTGCAGAGTGAGATTCTCCCTGTGAGGAGCTGCAGAGCTCCAACTCCACTGGGGTGGTTCCAGGGGTCACTTTGCCCATGGGGACAAACCCTGAACATTTGATGAGCTGTTCCCAGTGCCTGCCCTGTTCCCTGGCCCAGGCTGGGCATTTCTCCTGGCCCAGCAGAACAAAGGCTGCAGAGCTGTCAGTGCCATGCCAAGATGCTGTCATGGGTTGCAGTGCAAAATGTCACCAAAAGTGTGCATTCGATCACCATCTGTTGGAACTGGGGTGGAGGTCGGATAATCTTCTGTCCATGGCCCAGCTGTTAAAAACCAGCTGGGGCCATTTCTTTATCTCTTCCACCACCCATCCTCCCTCCAGGGAGAGATCTTCTGCTCATGGGCCATTGAGTCCACTGATAAAATTCCATCATCCCATTGGGAAATGCTCCATCCAAGGGGAGTGTCACTGTTAGACACGCAAGGACACACATGGACGCACTTCTGAAGATAAGGCTAAAAACTATTTATGAAAACATCTGACTCCAAATTTGTAGTATTTCCAGTATTTCCAGTATTTGTAGTATTTCAGGCTAGGGATTGGAGGAGAAGGCTGACACCTCTCCCATCCCATTGGTCAAGACAACAGCCCACCAGTTGTTTTTTCACACCAAGAGAAAGTCTGTAACAACCTCATCTTAACACAAACATGATCTAATTATAATACCCGTGTGTGAGAAGGAACTGTGAACTATGGAAACACCAAGTTGTAAAGTGCATCAGAAAAGCTTGAAAAATCAGGGCGACAGGGGGAGGAGCCAAGCCTTTCTATCTGGATAAAAACCTGAG
>VYXF01008538.1:619191-646489 GCA_013397295.1 Polioptila caerulea
GAATAGAATAGAATAGAATAGAATAGAATAGAATAGAATAGAATAGAATAGAATAGAAGTTCTGTTCTTTCCATGTGGATTCATGCACAACATTTTACAAACAGGTAAATGTTTCCTAATCAGGAGTGATTGCCACCCACAGGGGCCAGAAGCTTTCCTGCAAACTGCTCTGTGCTCCTAAACTTATGGACTTAAAAGTAATTAAACTCTATTTATAAATCCAAATTTACATCTCTTGATCCACTGCAATTTTTCATTTTCTGAATTTCCAGATTTGTCTTTAATTTAAGGATTTTAGGACAGTATTATTTTCTTTTCCTAAATTTTGAGGCAGTGTTTTCACCTCCTTGGGCTTTTATAGTTTCACCTTTCATCTTGGAAATAGGTCTGGATTGATGTGGCGATGATAATTGTGGTGGGAAAAAAATAATCTTATTGAGCCTCAGGTTATTTCTCCCTAGGAATATTCTAGATAATTTTCTTTTTTCTAAACTCTTTAATATGTTTCTTGAGTCAGCAGAAGTTTATTGTGTGAACGTATTAGTTGCCAGTGATCTTTCCTGGAAAATGGGTAGCATCTGGTTTTTTGTAAGAGCGATCTTGTCGTGTTTTTTAAAGACACCATCTGCTTTCCAGTGCTCCAAAGGGGACTGTGGTGTCCAGTGGGATTTTTATCATATGTTTGCCTCCTTTTCTGAACATCTGAATATTTTAGAGAGCAGCTAAAGGCATAATTCTTCCTCCTAAGCAGTATAATTCTTTATATATTAAAATCACATGGATGCATTTTCAGCGAATTGAGCTTGAAGTCGTAAAATGCTTTTTAGAAATGTTATACTTAATGATATACTTCCGTATTTAATCATAGATATTTAGTGTGTACTCATCAGAAGCAATTTTTGGTTCAGAGTCATTGCAAATATATTAAATTAGACACAAGAGACCCGTTTTGTGCAATGGGAGCTTTGGATTTGGTCCCCTACAAATTGCTCACCGAAACGCTCTCAGAAATGCCTTTTAGTATCACCAATCACATCTACATTTTGAAAAGAACAAACAAAATCTAGCTTTATTCAACTGTGAATTCTATTGACCTGATTGAGCAACTTCTGTTCCTGTGAAATCCGTTCCTTGCATGCTAATTACAGCAGAACCCTTTCGTCAGGAGCACGGCGGGTGTGGGTGAGGATTCCACTGGAATTTTATTTCCTTTAAGTCTAACTCACATCCCGGGCCCTTTCAGCCACCAGCAGCAAAGCACACTCTCAGTTTTAAGCAGGAGCTTTAATGTTTTGTTGAATTGGAGATTTGGCAACGTGTGGGAATATTAATGGGAGTGAAGTCATACAGGTGCTTAGAGCTAGAAGGATGTGAACCATGGAAATTAGAGAAAAATAAAATATAATTGTTTGCATCATCTGAGGTCCCATTCTGTGTTTAAGGACTGAAATAAGAGGATTGTTTTGCTTGACACTATTGAAAAATAATATTTATATCCACGTTGTGCAAAGTCCTTTGCTCTGATCTCTGTTTTAATGTCTGACTGTGGAAGATCTGAGGCAGTGGCTGAAGTATTTGTGTGTTGTGAGCAGGGCGATTTCCTTAACAAGGCTCTGGAATTTCCTAGGCTGTTCCCATGCAGTTTTTCTCTGTTTTCTTCTGCGTTCAACATGGGCCAGATATCACTCAGATATCACTCCCAGGCTGGTTTGTGTGTGTGAGTGAGAGATGATCAGCCTGAGGGACAGCCCAGCAAATGCAGCAGTGGATGCACCTTTGGTGATGAGCAGCAGCTCCTGGTGCTCCACAGCATCAGGCTGCACTCCCCATGGATAACCCAGGAAATGCCACCCCAGCCCCATCTGTTCCTGTCAAAGAGGTTTTACAGAAATAGGGAGGGCACATCCCTGCCTTGATTTATTACACTGACCAATGCCCCACTACATTCTCTTTATATACAGAATATTCTGCATTTGACCTTCTTCATCCATGCTCATCCCACGTGTCCTTGCAGATGTCTACATTTTAAATGTGCAGATGCACACCTTCAATAATGTGTAAAATATTTATGCCTTCATACCATGTTAAAAACAAGACAATATTTTGCTGCATACCTTAAAATCATGTTGCCCCTAAATAAAAACTCTTCCAGAGAGACAAGATACCGAATAATACTGAATTCCTTCTCGGTGCCTAGAATTGAATTCTATCAGAACACTTGATTCAAACACCATTATAGCACAATGACTATTAAGCTCTGTTTCAGCCACTGTGAATAAATGAGATTATTTCTTTTGAGGTGTGACTTTATCACACAATGTCCATAGATGGTTGTGGGTCCTCATTTTTTATTACAGGTGATTAAGAAGTTAAGCAGGACAGATCCCTGTGCAGTGACATTCTGTCAACAAGTGCTCCAGCCTGCAGAGATCCTGGTTAAATGTTGCTCCTTTTTACTTTCCAGGTCATGCCACTCCTGCTGTCAGACAAATACAATAGGAATTACTCAATTTAACACCATTTCAGTTCTAATTGAATTCCATTTACTAAATCCTGAATAAATACATTACAACTGCTGCTTCGGTCAAACAGAGAGAAATAGCCATCTCATAATGACTCCCCTGTGGATTTAATGCCTATTCTATCTGTTAGAATAATGATTCCTACATCACTGGAATATATTTAAAGGATAATAGTTATTTAAACATGACAAGGCTTCATACGGCAGATAAGTATTTTTAATTTGCATTTATGGAATGAAAAGGACGGCTAGAATAACTGGTTACCAATTTGTCTGTTTTCTAAAGTATCCTGGTATCAGAGCCAAGATACAGGATTATGAAAGGGCTTTGTGCTTGCTTTCAATAGCAGTCAAAGGTGGGGAGAGGGCTGCATCAAGGGTGGGATTCACATCACCAAATACAGAAAACTGGGAATGCAGCCCCTGCTCATCACCCCTCGTGGTCTGCTGGGGAAATTAAACCCCATACGTGGGACTCACCTTTATGGGCAGCAGATAAACAGGAAAGCTCAGATGAATAAGTGATCTCAGGAGGCTTAAATGCAAAAGTATTTTGTCTGTTATAGGGATCTGAAGTTAGGTGAGATGAATTCCCCCTAAGACCACAAGGAGAAATCCATTGGTGGAATTAGGAGGCTCACCCTGGAAAGGAAGGCAAATTTAAGGGAGGGAAGGGAGTGAATTTGTCCCACTTGAAGAGAAAAAACAAACAAACAAACCAATTTGGAATCTTTCATTTGTTCCAGACCAGACAGTTAAATATTTCTATATATCACTCATTTTTTTCTTTCATAAGAGATATGAATCTTTGTTGCTGATGATGTCAGCATTCACCTGGAAATGGGAGGAGGCATTTCCCAAATCCTGCTCTGCAGCAGGCAGAAGGAACACCTGAACCCACACGTCCCTGTGTGAGATGAATGTCATGGTCCCTGAGACAAGGCAGGGACTCCGAGACCTCTGACTTGCAAGTTTTGTGAATGGTCACCTATATCCCACTTTCAATGTTTTTTTATCAGCCCAAGTCATTTGCCAAGCTTGACTCAAAATGGTGAATAATTTCAGTTCTAATTAACTCTTTTTTTGAATAAACTATTCACAGCCTCCCACTCGCTCTGCCTCCAAAATTCCATCTTTAGCGCAGATCTTGTGAAACAATGTAGATCATGAGAAGGAAAAATCTCATAGAAATCATGCACTTTCCAGAACTTCTTTTAAATATAATGTGACAAGCACAAGGGTCTTAAATATATACGGTTGTAAAAACGTATCAGTGCCAGATGATTGTTTGGGGCTGTTTTCCAATTAAATCCATTGAAGCTTGAGCTGGAGGTTACAGGTTGGAAATTCCCCGAGGCAGTGAATGACTCGGGCTACAGAGGTGGAATCCAGCCCTCTGAGCAGATGTGGTCTAATCCAATGGCAGGGTTTCTGCTCCCTTCACCCCTCCCACCCAATTAGCCAGCTGATGGTATTTGTGCCTTGGTAGCAACATTTTTATAAGGAAGCTCTTTGCCCTTTCTGGTGAGTCAGAGACTGACTCTCAACAATGAAGAGTTCAAAGCCTCATGTAATGTTTTGTCTCAGGAAGTTGCCTCGAATGTTAAATGAGGAGAATGAACACTGAGGGAGAGAGTTCCCTCATCAACAGAACAGAGAGGAGAGGAGTTACCTCCCCTGCTGCCTCCAGGCTCTTTCTTCTGTGCCACTTCCTCTTTTGCCATGCTGTTTTCCAAACATTCAAAAACCCCTTTGATTTTTATTTTACCCTGAAGAATTTTCAATGTTTCGCTAATATTCCAAATGCAGATCACCAAATGAAGGTAATTCACCCAGAATTAGCTAAAATGTAGCTATGGCAGGAGTACCATGTTCCAGGGAACAGATTTTATGAGTTTCAAAAACACTTGATCTGTTGCATGTGATTTTTTTTGTTGTTGTGGAGCTCCTGCCAGTCCTTCCAGGTGAAATTTTCAAGTTGTGCTGGTGGCAGAGGGGCTCCTTCTTTACCTCTGGTGGAATGTTCACAGCTCTTTCTCCACTACCAAAGGAGAGTTGTTTTAAAATATATTCACAAAAGTGCTGCAGGAAGTTATGTTTTTCTGTCACAGCTCTTGGTAAATATGCACTCTGGGGTGAGTTGTCACCTGGTGATATCACTGTGGATGGTGAAAATTTCTCAGGTTCAGTATTTTTAACAAGTATAGAATGCAGCAAGGAAGTTTTATTTTTGAGTTGAATGAATGGGTGAGATATGGAGCTGCTGAATACGCCAGGCTGCTTATTTTCTGTGGATTTTACCACCTTTGGGGATGGAATTATTGACAGAATAAGTAAATTTCCACCCCCTCTTTCGGTTTTTTGGTATACTTGTGTACTACCTTACAAAATCAGAAACTATCTCTTTCTGGGACTCTGTGTTGTTTTCACTCATGATGATATTTCCACTGAGGTCAAGAAAGAGAATAAAGAAAATAACCTGCAGTGATTTTACTTCTTCAGGAATGAAACACTGAACCAGGTATTAAATTAAATCTTACTTACTTAACTTAACCAGGTATTCAGGATCATCTGGCTGTACTACCTGATCTGTTCAATGTAATGGTCAAATGGTGCCAATGTGTCTTTGGAGCACTGTCAAGAGACACAGGATGGGCAGGTGCTCACAGGATCCCCTTGAAGGTTGTCTGGGTTTGTTTCTTGTATTGCTAGACTTGAAAAATCAAAAAATCAGCAAGAATCATATGTAGGGATGGCCAGATGTGATATAGGATAATTTACATTAGAATATATGGGTTCCATTTTCTAATTGCACTGCTCTTGTTATTTTTCCCTTGCTTTAAATCTTCATCCTGCTCTTCCTCTCTTCCCCACTCACTTTCATCTTCTTTCATACAGAGAAACAAGTGAAAAAATGAAAACCACAGCACTTAGGTGAGACTGAGACAAATCTTTGTACTTAGTTGGCTTATTCCAGATCTCTAGGATAAAGGATGAAAGGACTTTTTGGAAGTTATTTATAAAACAATCTTCTCTTCTCTTCTCTTCTCTTCTCTTCTCTTCTCTTCTCTTCTCTTCTCTTCTCTTCTCTTCAGGGTGACCTTGAACTAATCTAATCTATGTAGATAAAAAAACCCATCTTCCAGCTAATGAAAAGATAAGATAAACCCACACAGATCTGAGGTGTATGATACACTGTTATGTGCTTACAAACCAAAATGTATTGGCAGCAGTCCAAAAGTGTCCTAGAAGATACACAGAAATAAGATAGACAGGTAGAAACAATTATTGATCAAGACCTTTTGTACTGGGAGCTAAAGTTAATAACATTTTATATCAAAATCAAGTGTGGATCCTGAGGGTGAGATGTATTCTGAAAATACTTGGTTGTGCTTTGCTATGCACAGGCTTGTAGGGAAGCAATTCAAACTCAGTAGCATGGGGGCAGAGAAACAGAAGATCACAAAAACTTTGGAAATGTAAGTGCTAATCAATCATTATTTGGTCTTTTTTCATCTAATGTGGCTACATGTGGCCAAACACAACTAGACTGGAATAATTTTTAATTTAAAATCCCTTGGTACACAGAATAACCATTCCAGGAAAGAACAGGCAGATTATTGTATTTGCAATACACATTTCAGTCATGCTGTTTAATTAGCAAGAACAAACGTAGTGTGTGGTCACAGTGCAAAGTGAAGAACCCCAGCTAGGAATGGGCTGAGAAAACAACCTAAACCTGAAGGCTTTGCAGAGCAGAGCTGGGTTTCAGCTCAGACACAGTTACGGCACACACAGAGTTGCAGGTATATCTGCTTGGACACTTGGTGCATTTTGTTATTTATTTTTTGTGTGCAGTCAGAATAAATAAATGTGGAAGTTAGCAGGAAGATCAGTGTGGGAAAGATGGCAGAGGTGATGCCACAATTCCTGTCCCAGAACACAGGATTAGTTTGTGATAAGGCAGGGATGGGAATTGGACAGAGTCCAGAGCATCCCTGATGCAGGAGCCAGACTGGTTCAGTGAGGGTCCTGGGCTGTCACATTGGACTGGAGGAAGGTTTTGCCATCAATACTTTGGGTACAATCTGTGCCAAACAAAATCACCACAGCAGACTGAGATAACTGTGAACAAGGAACAAACCTGAGCTTGCTGGCTGCATTTACCCATTGTCCCTGTAAAACAACAGCTCCTGTTTCAGGTGCTGGGAATTGTCTGCAACTCTGAACTTGTATGTTCACAGCAGGAGGTTTGGGAACAGTTTTGCCTGTTCCTTTGTAGGCATTGTCACTGTCATCTCAAATTAATGAACTCAGAGTCTTTTCTTTGGGTCTGACCAACCACGGGCACATTGCTCTTGTAGGGGCAGGTACAGGACAATGTTTCTTTTTGGTACAATTATGAGTGAGATGGGGTTTTTTCCAACCAGAATTATTTCACTCTTTCCATTTCCTACCCTGCAAAAACATATGTAAAATACTTTATTCCCTTTCTTCTTCCAAGATTTGCTAATTATGCTACAAGTAGGAACCTTACCCATGATTTTTCTGTTGCATTTGAAGAAAGATGCTTAAAGACAGCATTACCTGTAGGAAAGATTTCTGGCAGAAGAAATTTCTATTCTTATAACAACACTCAAGGCTAAGTTTGTTTTGATTGAACACTCTTCAAATGTTTTATTGTTTTGTTTTCTTTCTTGCTCTTAATACAAAAAAATAGTTTTTCTTTCAAGGAGAAATTATAATCTAAAGTGTCTCTCATACTTTGGAGGTTCCCTCAGATGCTATAAAGAATATTTCTTGTTTCAGAACAAAAAGGGAAATGAAGATGTTCTCCATTTCCCGAGCGTCTGATCTGCATAACTGAAAACTGCGAGACAAATGGCCACTGGGAAAAAATCCCAAAGTATTTAAGTAAAACAGGATTTCATTTCTTGTGGAAAATTCCGAGAAAGTAGATTAATAAATCATATACATTTGAAAAGTATGCTTTTCACTTTTTTCCTTCTGTAATCCCCCTCACAACTGGTGATTCCACTGCTCTCTGTTTCCTTCAAGGCATTTTAAAAATAGAATAATACCAGGTCCCCAGGAGCTCCAGAAGTCCCCCAAAGTGCCACAAACCCCACAATCAGGGCAGTATCCAGTCTTTCAAAAGGGTCCAAACGCTGTGGTGAACCCCAGTTAAAACCCAAGGTCAGTTCAGACTCCATCCCCCACATCCATCACATTTTGGAATTGTGAAGTTTCTTGTTGCCATTCCATGACTCTGAGCCTGAATTCTCCCCCACCTCCTCAGACACTAGAAATGTAAATACAGCTCCTTTTTACACCCTGGGCTGCTCCCCCAGCACTCAGTGCAGGCCACCCAACCTTTGGAAGCTCAGTTGTGGACTGCAGTACTTGGCAGCCCAATTCCAGACTATTGTTGCCATAACATCTCATCCTCCACGTGCAGGTGGGAATGCTGCACCTCCTCTCCTGGGGTTCTGTGCTGCACAGAGTGCCCTGGGCTGAGCAGGGCAGCAGAAGGGGAGGGGGCAGCAGCAGAGCCCGAGGGGGGCTCAGTTGTGCTCAGCAGTTTTCAGAGCAGCATCACAAGGCACAGCTACACAAGGCACAGCTAAACTGGGACAGGGAGCCTCCATTTCTCCATTTCTGCAATAAGACCCATGTGGAAAGTGGTCTTGTGCCTTTAGACCTTGGGAGAATTGTCCTCAGGTCCTCGTTTGTGTTTTTACCAGCTTAGTTGATTTTTATGCAGGTAGGTGAAATGAAATTCTAACACTTAAGCTTCGTTTTCCACTACAAGGTTTTTACACAACATGAGACAATCTGACTCATGACCTTGGATATTAAAATTAAATAGCCCACATGCTTGCATAATTTGCATGTGTCTGAACATCTGAGCTAACCTGCATTAAAGATACACCTCAGTAACCCTGGATGCCGAGATCACCCAGCCAGGAGTTTCTAGGAAGGATTTGTCATGAAGCTGTGGCAATTACTGAAATGACTGTGCATTTCTTCTATTGATTGTTGACCTACCAAAATAAAATTACATTTGGCTCCAGATAATTCATTTTCTCCACTTGAATATCGGTTTGCCCTGTGCTGAGACCTATCAATAAAAAAAATATACAATTAGTGGGCTGGATGTTAACGTTTTTCTTATTCTGAAAACATCTCATTATAGACTTGGGGGAAAAAAGGGTAACCACAGTGAGATATAGATATGTAAATGTCATTTTGTGTTTGTATCTTGTGAGTCTTGCTTCTAGGAGTCAGGCTGCTTAAAGGCAGCACCTAAATCCTGAGAGGTGTGTTTAGAAAAGTCCTCATGCAGACCCAGAAAGGCACAGAAGGTAAAAGGACCACCAGTGGCAGTAATTGGGCTGAAAGGATGTGTGGAAATTTGGATGAGGTAACCTCCGGCCTGTTGAGTCACTGACTGTCTGATTTGTGTCACTGCTGCCTGGTAATGTGGCATTAACAATTTAGAAGGCTAGGGAACACAAGAGGAATAATTTAGGCCAAGATGCTTATCTTTGGTGCCTGGATTTTTTCCATGTGTTATCCATGTTTAATCCTGCTGGCATCTCTCTCTTGAAAGCAGATGCAAGTCTCTAGCATTAATAATTGTACATAGATGGCAAGGCTGGAAATCTGTTTCTGTGTTCATGGGGTGGTGGCATAAAGGAAGCACCATTTAACTGTAGTTGTGATTTGTGCAGGGAATTTTGAGGATTCCTCACACAGAGAAGATGCCTTGGGTTGGTAAATGCAGACAGAATTATACCAGTCATTATAAAAGAAACTTATAAATACAGTAAGTGCTTATCAGCAAATCTGTTGATATCTTTAGGGTTTGTAATGAGGGAGAATTTTTAAAATGTGACATATCTGAGTCCAGTTCTTAATCCAGTGGTTAGTTAACAAACCCCACTGTCACTGCCTCCTGCACAGAGCAGTGATCCCACAATGCTGTGGATGAACATACCAAACACACTCGAGATGATTTGGAACAGAGGCTTTTATTCTTCTTTATCTTGTGGCCATTTCCAGTCTAACCCCCTCAGAATCAGGACAGCCCAAACTCCCCTGGGCACATCCTCCCTGGCACGATGCTGGATGATTCCCTGGTTATTTACAGTCGGTTTTGGCACAACCATTTCCTTACCCTGAGAGCTGCACACAGAGCCCCTCAGACAGAACAGTACACATTTAACAGGTTCAAACCATTTTCCCTTGAGGTTAACATAATAATTCCTGCTGATTTCACTGAGCACTGGGCAGGGCCCTGAGTGCAGATTTCACCCCATATGTTTTAAAATTAACATTTCTTGCCACTATTTTCAGGTTTATTGTAGCTTCCTTCTGCCTCAGGCAAGGAAAAACAACAGGACACAATGACAGCACATTATATTGGAAGTTGCATGATAAATTCTAAATAGATGTAATTAGCATGTGACCCTAAAGAGACCTTCCTATAATTAATATTGAAATATGGTACATGCATTATATAGGAAAACATTTTGTGTATTCAGAGGGGAGCCTTTGGAGAGTGGAGGTCTGTCTGTAATGGCTTGTCATTTTTTCATTTTAATCAGAATTGAAATTTCTGCACTTGAAGAAATAGAGAGCCATCATTAAAAAACACTTGGACTTGAGAAAGACACCACCTGCTTCATTTTCCTCTTTTTTTTTTATTGTGACAGTGGTGAAAAAAAACCCCAACTTAAATCTTCAGCTGGGGAAATGTGCACTAATGGGGAAACAGACCTCTAAGGAACAAGCAGACTGACAAGCTGTTCAGGAGCAGGAGACTTTTCAGCAAATAATATTCACTCCTCTGGTAGTTTTTGATAGATTATGTCATATCTAGAAGTCCATACTTATTCCAATCCAGCAAAGTGAATGACTAACAGATACATAATGAGCATCCATGAAAAAGGGGAAAAACATCTCAGATGTAAGGTGAAGATTAAGAGGGGCAAAGCCACCAGTGAGCTGGGGCTGTGTTGCCTTCTGAGTGACATTCAGTTCCTATCACACAGCAGCTCATTACACAGTCTGTTTATACCAGAGGGAAACAAATATAAAAGTTAGTCCTTTATATTTCACATTAAATACAGGGAGTTCAAGGGAACAGAAAGACTTCATTACGGGATCTGTTACCACGCTTTGTATTTTGCTGGGTCCTATTTTAAGTAAACTGGGTAATTTTTGTGGGTTTCTAAAAGACTTTATATCAAATATTTAATTAACATTCATTCTGCAACTTTGGAAGCTAAAGCTTTGGATCCAGGATATAATTTTTTATCAGAATGAATAAATATAAAATAGATGTCAAGCAGAAGCAATAAATTTCATCTTAATTGTAACTCTAGAGATGACTTTCATCACCAAAACACATTTTTTTTCCTCTGTAGCCTTAATTCTCAGCTCTGTAATTGCCAGTGCACTGTCCAGTTGTATTTTCCCTTCTATTAGTTGTTCCAGTTACATTTTTGCCCTAAGATAAATGTGAGTGCACAGCCACGCTGTCGAGTAGTGGACTTTACAAACAGACTGTGCCGTGGCTCAGTAGCTGGAAATTCAACATTTTTGTTGAAAAAACCAAACATTTTGGGTTTTGTGGCAGCTCTGTCTGATGGGGTTGTTGCCACAGAAGGAATCTGGCATTTCTGTTGTGCAAATCTCCCCCGTGTGATTGTACAAGAGACCAAAGGATCGCCGGTGTCTGCAGGCAGCCTCGCCTGCTTTGTGACCTCGCTGGAATTCCTTGGTTAAATGGAGTTTGATTTAAAGCAGAGCTGAGTAGAAGTTCTCGAAGACAACCCCAGATTGCAGTGGGAAGTGCTGTCAGTCAGTTACAGTCTGGCACTTCTCTCTGAGCTCCTGCCTGGGACTGATGTGTCTCTGGGTTTTGAACCATTGCCCAGTGTAAAACGGAGCTCTCAAACGGGAGTTCATTGCAGGCAGCGTAAAACATTCTCAGAACTGGCACAATCTGGCCTAATTATTTGTTTTTCCATGTGTTCTGAATATTTTCTTCAGTTAATAATTATTCTCTATTATCCTCGCCCTTTGCTAAGTAGTTGTTTAATATTGTGGCTGAAAACAATGAAATTCTTTTCTTACTGTGCTTTCCAACCAATTAGTTCTGGGCAGTGGGTTGCCCATGAAAACTCTTGACGTTGTCTCATGGTCAGAAGAAATTAAAAAAAAAAAAAATAAAGCAAGCAGAGGCTATTGTGGAGGAAATTATAAATTTCTGCTCAATATTGCTCAGTAGTTCTGCCTCTTGGCAAGTAAAGCCTTGGATGAGCATCATAGAAAAAAAAAGCTGAACTGTCTTGTGTGTGTTTTATTTACATTAAATGCTTTTAGAATGAATCTGGTACAGATGTAAAAAGAGTGCAGAAGAGGTTACAAACAGAGATTTAGGTGGGGGAAAGGGATGGTGGAAAGGTTCTTAGTGCTGGCCAATGATAATTGAACTTGAATTAATTGAGCATTCAAGCTGCTTGAATCTCCACATTTCCATGCTGTTCATGATATGAAAATCATACAACAAAATGCAATTTTATTTTTTAGTTGCTGCAGAGTGTTTGATTGACTTTGTTTCCAGGCCTGTTGTTTTTCAATGCTGACAGCAACCAGTTCACCTTTGGAATACCCTGCACCACGAGGACCCAGCTAACACAGGTGTGCTAAGACATGAAGGGGAAGGTTTCACTGGGCCAGTGGCTGACCCACAGTCATAATTTTTTTAGGATGCTTTGATAAGCAATTAAGCAAAGAACATTATATTTCAATCCAGTCCTACTGAAGTCTACAGAACCATCAAACTTGGGGACTGAACTGGACTGTTCCTGAGGACTATCAAGATTCTTGCATTCTCTTCTGAATTCCAAATGAACAGTCACGCCAGGTCATTTACAAAATGCATTTTTGAGCTGAAAGTGCTCTGGCCTCTCACTTTCCCTGATTTTTCAAGCCATTTAAATTGTCCACTCACTTTCCTTGTTCTGTTGTTAAATAATAAGCACTAAATAAGAATCTGTGTCAGTCAATATTGCAAGTGGTTTGATTTTGCCCTTTTCAAACAGTAAATACCATTTTTAAGTTGTTACAAGGTACTAGCTGTACACAAAATAATGTTTCTGATGGTGAAATTACCAGTTACACGCTGTAATTCCTTCATTGACTGTCAGACCTGTCATGTTGCAGAAAGGTAGGTCAGTTGAATTGATTATTAATGGATCTATTCAAAAATAAGCATTTAGGGTTCCCCCCCTCAAAAAAAAAGGACTGGTTACATCATTTATCTATGGAAATGAGTAATGTCTTTCACTTTTGTAGCCAATTAATAAACTGATCCCTAGAACAGTAATTTCAGGATCATGTCATTATTTGCTAATTCTTCATTTCTTCATTTCTTAAGAAAATATTAAAATTACAGTTGGCCACAGCAGGACAGGCCCATGCATCATTGAAGAAACCAGTAATTTATGATGCTTTTGGAACTCCATTTTAACATTCCAGGCTGTAATGAAGTTTCATATTGAACAAGGTCAGGCCTGATTGTATGATTAAATAATTTGAAAATGTTATTAAAAGTTTGCATTTCTCTCCAGCTTTTCAGAATGAGTGTTTTACTTTGGGGCACTCCATCAATCAAACCCACAGAGGCTTTGTTGGGTCGTGTTCATTCCATCACCTATTCAGACATGCAGGGGTCAGGTTAAACAAGAAGCAGAGGGGTTGTAAAGTTTTCACCAGTGGTTCTTTTCCTTCTTTTCCTTCTAAGCTGGAAATCAGACCCGTGTCAGTTGTTGTGGCCAGGTCTTTGCCATTCCTGGGCCGTCACTCTGGGAAAGCTCCTGGCTTACACCTCAACCAGGTGTGAGCAGCTTTTGAGCAGTTATTCTTCTGCTGTGTTTCCAATTAATCTTCCATTTTCCCCAAGCTCTCTGGGGACAGAGCTGTGGACCTGGAGCACACCAGGAGCAGCATCCATTCCTTTGGAATCTGGGGGATTTGTCCTGGCTCACCCCGCAGCCCTGCAGCCCCTCTTTGCACAGGGAGCAGGAGACACTGAGCTGGGAGGACAGAGCTGAGAGGTTTCTGAGCTTCTGGGAGACAGGGGCTGGTTTAACTCAGCTCTCCTAAATCCCTGAGCCTAATCAATGTTTTGGGAAACACATAGAAACCTTTTGCATATTAATGAAGTGATGTTTGGTAATGGATGACAGCTCCAAATATGGGGTTTGAGCACAGGATTGGGCTTTTTCTCCTGGGATTTAAACATTAGTCTCCACAGCCCCTTAAACACAAACCAGGGGACAACACATTAATACTTTATGTACTTTTAATTGACTAGGACTGTTATTGAGTTTGCTCTTTGCAAACCCCCATTTATATCCACGTTTCTTGTTTGGAAATCTGTAAAACTGAATCCTTCTGCAAAATTACACTAAGCCATCTTTCATCCTGCTACTTAGCAAGGACCTTTGGTCCTTGTTTCTCGCCTCTTCTGCAGCTCCAGCACTTGTCAGTTTGTATTATGCACGCCTGTAAATAGCAGAAAATTAAAAAAGATATTATCCAGGTAGAAGGCCATGGAAGTTTAAAAATGCAGGCTTTGAATAACCCCAAATCATCATGGCAGAGTTAAATTTAGTGTGTGTGCATGTATAAATGTATAGCTGTATAATGCATATACACACTCTATCTGTATTTATATGAATATATGCATGTATGCAAACCTTGTAAACATTTCCTTGCTTTGGTGGAGCAAGGATCCAACAATGAAAGATATGGCAGGAGATTTACCACTGGTATCAGCAGTGTTGGATGACAGCAAGAGGAAAAACACTAAAAACAATTGTCATGTTTGTTCTGTTCTCTGAATTTGCTTTCTTTTGCTTTGGTGGTAGAGCTGACCAACCTCCTGGAGACCTCACAGCACCTGGAGAGGAAAGAGATCCTGAAGTGGATGCTGTTGTTTGAGTCAACCCTGCAGACAAGAAGAAGGATGGGGAGGCTGTGTGCAAAAAATAGAGCAGCTCTGGATTTTCCCAGAAAACTTGTCAAGAAAAGAAAGAAAAATCTTCACTGCTGGTATTTTTGCATTACATATTCAGCATTCACAACAAACTCCTGATGCCAAGAGCCGGGAGTGCACTCTGAATGAAATGAGTGTGGGGTGGTGACTGCCTGGATCCCTGCTTGTCCCCCTCTCTCTGGGAAGGCAATGAGGGTTCAAAGGAGCACTTGGACCTGGGATTCCCCAGGTGTAATTGAATTTGTGATGTCTGTAACCCACCCTCTGACACACAGCAGGAAGGGGGTGCCTGCAGAGTTCAGCCATACAGAGCCAGCAGGATGGTTCCAGGTGCTGCCTTCCAGCAGCTCTGCCTCTCCTCACACCCCAAAAACTCCATCCCCAAATCCCAAGGAAACACCTCTGGCATGACACGCATGAGGAGGACTTGCTGCACTTTTGGATCTCCAAGTTTTGTTCTCCTTTGAGCAGTCTGAACGGTAAAATAATAAATGTGCATTTGCAGACTGTTATCTGCGGGCCTTGCCAGAGATATGTCATCTGATTATGCATGTAGGTAGCATTTAACATAATCTGCCCTGACACATTCATAAGATAAGACAAAAATAGTGTTTTATCACCGTGCAGTAGCAGCCTCTTATCAAACTCCAAAGTCTTAATTAGGGATTTCTCTGCAGGTCCCCACTTGCCTGATGACCATATAAATGTCTCAATTAGATAATTAATACAGGCCGTAATGCATGATAGTATACAGCAATTTAAAGCCCTAGGCAGGGAGTTCAACACAAATATTTCCCTTTAATATGGCTGGGAATTCAGCTGGATATGTACATGGAGAAGTTCCTCTTACAATATTGATCCTACTTCTTAAATTCTTTATAATTTCTGTGAGGAAATGCAATTGTCTCCATTCTTTACAAACTCTGAGTGATGAGAGGATATCGGGTTGTTTATGATACTTGGCATAAATGACTTTTTTATTTCTAATTGTAATCAACATTTGGTCTGTAGTTTGCAGAATAATGTACAATATATACACTTTCTATGGGGGGAAAACCTACCCAGTGTTTCATTTATATTCCAAATACATTATCCTTATTCTTCCTTAACAGAAAGCTTCTTGCAGGTTTAAACTGGGGTTTTGAAGTTCCTTATCCACTTCTACCACTGTAGGAATTATGTCTAATATTTAAACAAGTTTTTGGTGAATCTGACAAACTCTGAGAAATCTTAGTCTCTAAGTAAAACATAGCCACATTTTCAGATTTTTCCTTATGTTTTTCTCTGAAGGTAAGTAGTTGTATATGTTTTATCCAAATAATTTCTGGAGATAAAACATTCCATGACAGAGTTCACAGTGTGTGTGACTCTTCTCTCTGAAATGAAGACATTCAAACTTGAACCTCTTTCCTGATCCAGCCAGGAAAAAGTGGGAAAAAAATTAGATTAATTTCCCAGTAAGATGCAGCTGGATAGTTTGGATCCTCATTTTGGAAGACCTCCATGTTTGCTCCTGGAATTGTGGGAGCAGTGTCTGACCCAGGCTGTGCATAAACAGGACAAAGGAGCTGAAAATTGAATATTTTCTCTCTTTGAATCTCACATGTTCAGAAAGGTGATGTCAGAAACCAGAGTTAATTCTACATAGCAAGATCCAAGGCCAGATTTACAGGCAGCAGAAATAGACAGAAAAAAGGTACCAGAAAGTCAGCTGGCAACTTGAAATTCAGGTGAAGAACTGAGGTCACTGCTACTGAATTTGTGGTATTTTCTTGAAGATAAACAGAAAGATATCAGCAGTTCAGAAAGTTTGGTTTCAGTTGGATTTATTCTGAAGAAGAAGTCTGTTAAAGTAAAAGAAGGAATTGCATGAACAGTGGGAAAGGCAGAGAGACAAGCCAGACCAGTGCCACCACACAGAGCTGGCCTTGGGAGAGGGGATTTCAACACTTGGAAAATATTATAACAAATTGTAAAATTCTGCATCACAAGAAAGATATTAACGTTGACATACACTGATTAAATCTTGGAAAACCTGAGGGTGATTGCAGAGGGGTCAGGATTTCTGGTGGTGAAGCCACAGTTAAACACAAAAACTTCCCAGAGAAATTGTAGACCACTCTAAATTTATTTCTAAATATGTAAATGCATGCCTACAAAATGTAAATGGCAGAAGAACCACACTGTTTCTGGACTTGCACCTGACCCTGTCCATGGCATTTGAATTTTGTATTTCTGCTGCTCTCTCTAGAGGACATTTTGGAGAGCTTCTGGTCCTTACCATTGTCTGGAACTCAAAAATTATTCTGTAATATAAATAACTCATACAAAGTTGCTTAGAGTACTTTGGCCATTTCCCCTAAAATTGAAAATGGTTCCTTCTTCTTTTAAGAGTTTGCCTTTTTACAGCTGTTGTACTCGTTTCTCTCAGCCTTTCTGGTATAAAGCTGATTTACCTGTTGTATTTCCTTCTCTCCTGAGGAACTCACAGGTGTCTCTAACACCTGCCTCAACTCCATTCAAAAACAGAGGGGAAGGGGTCACACGACATTAATTTTAGGGATATACAGGTATTGTTGCATTTCTATCAATAAATCATTTGTTTTTTTCAGGAAGAACCTGCAACCCTTACCTCAGTATTTTCCTGAAGCAGAGCTAATGCACAGCAGCTAAAAATAATCTTATGGAACAAAAATTGAAAAAAAACCCAGAGAAGTCAATGCTGTGAGTTAACACTGACATATTTTTACCAGAAAAATACCAAAGAATCAGCAAAGCATCAGCTTGTTTCAGCAAAATTTATAGTAGTAATCAGTTCCTGTACAGCTTTGATACCCTTTCGGCTTTTGATTCTTGGTTTAAAGCACTTCTCAGGGAATGTTGTGAATAAACCAGCACTCTGCACACAAACACAGTTCACAAAAGGCACTAATCCTCTCCCCAGAAGTTCCACCTCCTTTTTTTAAAGGATTCTGCTCAGCAGAGCAGCTCACATAGGCAGATACTCACCGGGTTTCAGTGTGAGGCAATGTTTTAGGGTCCTCAGGTCTGCTAAAAGTGCTGAGCTGGGCCTGGCTGCAGACACAGCACCTGGTGGGAGTGTAAATACAGAGCACTGAACCTGCCCCCTCAGGAGCTGAGGAATCCACCAAGAGACCATGTGGGATCCAAGAACCTGAGCGTTCATTGACCCACCCTTCCTCTCCATCCTTCATTTTGTAGGACAGAGCCATGGCAGAGAAAAGGAGGAAACTCCTCCATGGATTGTGGTTAAACAAATTCCTTCTCTAGAAGAGGAGAAAAGTTTCCTGACTCCTGAACTCTGCATTCCTGGGACTGCACAGCTTTGCCCACTGATCCTTCCCCAGGACTCTCTGACTGAGAGGCACCATGGGGGCAGAATTGCTTGGAGCAAGGGCTCACAGCACTGCAAAATGTGGAATATGTCAAGATTATCTGAGTCAGGATGTTCCTTGATGTAAGAACTTTGTGCACTTCCAATCAGCAAGGAAGGAAACATGAACAGGGGAACCAGAGCAGCTCCACCTCAGTCAGGACATCAAGGAATTAAAAGCCTTAGGGATGTATGAACATCAAGGTACTGATGTGTATCTCTGGACACATTGCTAATTTAGCAACACACTCAAGGTTTGGGTATCCTAGACGTGAATATGTTCATTGGAACACTGAAAATCACACCTACAGACCCTGCCCAGGTGCAGACCCTTCCCCTGAGCGTGCAAAGGTTTCAGCTGGGGTTACATGATCTGTACAGAAAATCCCAACCCACCCTCACAGAGGCGCTGCACTTGGAAAGTCACTCAATCCAAACTTGTGTGTGCAAGTAATGGCACGGAAAGGCCAGTGGTGGTGCTGGATTTGTGGAATACACGGAGCACCCAGGCTTGCACAACTCTCAAATAAATGACCAATCTCTCTCTCTCTCGTGTGGAACCATTGGCTTGTTGCACACCAGGTAATGAATCCAATTTTGTGGGCAAAAACTTGGGTGTCAAAATTCCAAAACAGCTCCTCTGCTGCATTTCCACTTCTGGGAGTGAGGAGAGCAGTAGTTGCAAGCTTGAATTCTCCTTCTAAATTTCCTCCCTATTTTTCAATTGCATAGTTGTTGGAGGGTGGGAAGGATTAGATCTACATGTAGATATGTACTCCAGAAAAACTATTCTCTACATTTTTTTTTCAATTGATAAAAAGTGGAGCATCTGTTTTAAAAATAAGTTCTGGAATCATTGCAAGTATTAATTAAGTGTTTTTCTTCAGTTTTATTTGGTGAGTACTTCAAGTTCTAACAACCATAAACTTGGAGGAAAGAAACACTAATAATTAAAAAGGAACAGAAAGAAGGCAGACAAAGCTTTTAAAAAATTAGAATTGTTTTCTGTAATCCTCCACTTCAGATACTGTGTAGCAGGGCTCAATCTTTGGATTTCTTTAATCTTTTGGATTGGCCTGTTCTTCCCCCCTGGTTTATCCAGTGGCACAGAAGGATTAAATCAGCGTAATGGACACTTGTTAAGTGTCTGCCCCAGTCTGATGAGCTCGGCAGTGCCGCGGTTCGCTGCGAGCTGCGAGGATGCTGCGCTGTTTCGAGCACCACTTAGCGGCAGAAATCGGCTTCAAATCCTCCCTTGTGAAACCGAACCTGAGGAGCTCTGTTCTGAGCAAAGCCAGCCTGCAGCAGCTCATCCTTCTGCCCTCCTGCCCGAGCCTGGCCGGGCTGGGCCCGTCCCCGCAGCTCAGCATCCCCTGCCCGGGCCGGGCGGGGCCGGCGCATCCCGGGCCGGTCTCGGCTGCCGCTGCCCCGGGCCCGTTCCTCGCTTCTGGCTGTGCCCACGGAGAGGTTTTGCCCTGTTAGGGGCTGATTGAAAGGCCTGAGCTCGAGCTGCGGGTAAATAAACGGGTGCTCCTCTACCTGGTATGCTCAGCATCACCACAATGACCAGAAAATGGGAACGCGTCCCGAAGCAGGCTGGGGATGTTCCCTGATTTCAGCAGCTGGAGCGTACCCAAACAATTTGGGCAGGTATTTTTCTCTGCAGGACATTGGAGTCAGGGATGTTTATCACATCAAACCGAAAGAACTTGTTCTCTGTGTTGAATTTTAACAATGTTAACATGAACTTTATAACTTCGGGGATATAAAGAGGGAACTAATCAGTGTTTAGAGATGACAGAACTTATAATGACATCAATGCCTGGAAAATTAAAACAGACAGATACTCCTTTTCTCACCAAAACTCCCTGAACCTTCCAGAGGGATATTGTGCTGTCATACCACAAAGCCTGCTTGGATGAGACAGAAGGGAGCTTGATCAAGACATGTAAAGTAAAATTTGCTGTTTGTTTTCAAAACACTGGACAGGCAACAGCAGGCTATAGACGTCAGGTTTAATTTTAATGGCACCACCTCTTGTGCCATCACTCTGATTTTATTTTTCTGATTTTTTTTTTCCATATATGACTCTTTTCAAGCCACAGGTTAGCACAGGGTGGTTGTAAGTGAATAAAAACCAGAAATGGTAGAGATGGCAAATTCTTTTCTTGCTGTAAAACTCCTCACAAGCTTTTGCAGTTTCTTCCCAAAGCCCCCTCACCTGTCCTACTTCTGGCCCTGTGCTCCACATCAGTTATTCCAACACAGTACTGAGAAACAATTTTTTCAATCAGTTACGTGTCCAAATTGCAAAGGCAATGGCTCACAGAGTTGTGTGTACAATTACTGAGATTCCATGCGTGCATTGGGTAATTTCTCACATAAATGCACTTAATTAGTCATCTGTGCATGAGTTTTCCTATTTGCATACATACTTAGGGCAATTTTGCATGCAAATTAAGTGCTTTATATATATATATGTAAAAGTTTGACTCTCATCATGTTTACTAAACAGAAGCTTATGTTAGATCTGGAAGAAAATAATTGAGTTGTCTGACAGCACACAATACAATGTGGTAGCTTGCATATGGATTATTACAGTGTCTGCATCCTGCTGAGGCTTTCCCAGAAAGGTTATTAGATTTATCTCCCATAAAGTACTTAAGGATCAGCTTGCAAATGACTGTTCTGGTGAAATATCTGCACAGGTGAAGTCCAGGTTACCACAGCTTGCACCAGACATAATTTGTATTTGTTGTTAAAATCTTAAAAATGTCCCATCTAAATCCTGTGCTGATCCTGTGCTGGATCCACGATTCCTCCATTTCCTACTGATGGATTAGCACAATCAGAATCACTTAAAATTAGCTTTATTAAAACAAAAGCCTGCAGTAGCTCACACCAAAAGATGGTGCAGGAATATCTCCTATAGATTTCTCTCTCAGAGAGATCAAAAACGCTTTTCAGGTGGGGGTTACCCAGTCTTGGACGTTTTTAGCACCTGTTTGTGTGACCTGGACACGGTTCCAGTCTGACTTGAAAGCCTGTCTGCAGCTGGGAATGGATTAGGGGATGTGAGACCACAGGATCTGCTGGTCAGAGTTGATAGGATAAATGCAGATAATCTCGTTAGATGAATGCATGAACTTGAAAAATTAATCTTTGGAGTTCAGGCATTTCTAGACACCGTCAAAAGCAGCAGTTACCTCATGTACAGAACTCCACCAACATCAAAACCAGCCTTTATCAGCTGAGCAGCAGTCAGGTGGTGAATACCAATGGTAGTTAATAAAACTTTAACCTCTGTGACTCCACACTCTCTCTTCCTTTCTGTTTATGCATGTGTGGAAGACTTTGGTTTTTATTATTCTTGGCCTGCAGTCAGTCCATATTATTCATGCATACGGTGTTCCTAAATGGTTCCCTTCCTTTTTTTTCTAGGCTTTATTTCACTGAGCCATGTAATATTAGTATTAGCATGTAATATTATCATATTATTATCCTCATTTGACACTAAATCACTGCTTCAGGTAGTTAAATAAATTTTGTACACATCTCAATTTGACAGGAATTGCAAGGAGGCAAACACTGTACATTTTTCACTACTTTTCCTAATTGGAAATACGCTGCATTACTTTGAGTATGGGATATTCTGTCACAAGTATCCCTTATAAGAGCACAGCTTTCCCTCTCTCTCCTCTCTCTCCAAGGTTTCTTATCCTTTCAGTTCCACCATTAAAATCCATAGGTTGTCAAAACTGTCTCTTGCAAAGTGCTTTGTCTTTCAGATGGTTTTTGACCAAAAATGCTGACAGCTCCAGAAAATTACTTCATATTAAACAGGTAACTGGGGCTTTCTCTGAGGAACTCTGCCTCAGCATTTACCAGGCACACACACAATTTCGAGTATCTGCTGCAGTGCAAAAACTGTCGGATGTATTTGTGAGGAAAAATATTTGTGAGGAATACCAACAAGCTGCGTGCCACAAAAGGCTGAGAGAGCTCAGAACATCACTTGTATTTATGTTTTACCAATCTGTGCAGAGGACAACATTTTTTTTCTGATAAAGAAAATAATACACTATAATATTAGAAAGGCTGATCTGGACCTCACTTTTTTGCTAGGTAAAAGCATGATCATTTATTACTATTGTTGCTTGTAGCAGGGTAACTTATTTTGAGATTTGGACTGGAATAAGTTACATTACTGTGAAGATTTCAATGTATATGGGGCCATGCCAATCAGAAGAATGCCATGGTGATGAGATTTGCTGCTGTAAAAAATAACAACAGCACAAGCTGCAAATCTGAAAAATTCTCATTTTCCTTCAGCAGTCACTTAATAAAATTATTATTTATGTTGATATTAATTTGGAGTTTTCTGGTGCATGATGAGTAAAAATTAAAGAACCATAAGATTTGACAGGCCAGATCCTGCCCCCTTCTCCTGGTACCTCACTGAATGTGAGAGTGAGCATTCCAGTGGCACAGGAAATCACAGGCACAGGAGTTTTTAGAAAAGGCAACTCCTCCTGAGCTGCTGAGGGTGCATTGAGAGGGTGGGGAGGAAATCCCTGGGTTTATGCTGGTGTCTGATAATGTCCCGTTGCTGTTCCAGGTAAAGCAGGTGATGAGCCTTCAGTGATGGTAACTCCCTGCTCCCGAGGTGATGGCACAATCTCACTTCAACACGTGCTCATCTGAGGAGAGCCTTAAAATCAGTAAGTTTGTGAAGGCTTTGGGGAAACTGGGAATCTGTGGCCTTCCTCCTGCTTGTAAAATCATAGACTGGCTATTCCTCTCTTTTTTTTGTATCAAATCTGATGAGATTTCATTGTTTCCATGAATATCAAGCATTGCCTCACCGAGCACTGGGAGCTGGCTGCCTGCTGTGTCAGGAAGCTCTTGCAGTTTATTCTCCTTGGTGACTGAGAACAAAACTAATTCTGCTTTTCTGCATTCTATTTTTTTTTTTTTTAATACCCCTTCTTCAAACAGCAGTCCACTGCAAAGATAAAGATCTACTCAGACTCTTGGTCTGCTTTTTCCTTTTTCTTTACTTTTTGAAATGATACAAAAAATGACCAAAAAAAGAGAGAATAGAACTGTTAATTGTTTTGCACAGGTCATTTTTGTTTTACAATATTTTACAAAGAGTTGCATTAGCATAACGTGTGTTACCTCACCTAAGGTGAAAGAGACACAGAATTGGGAGTTTCAAGTTGATTTTAATATAGCCATTGCTGGCACGCTGCCACTAATGCCTGCACAGCTCAGTGAGGAGACCACAGTGTGCCTCCTAATTGGAGGTCAGACTGCACCAAAGTTGGCCTCCCCTGGTCAGTGTAATTAGTGAGCAGGAAGGGTTTGCACAGGGCCTCTGAAGCTGTGTTCTCCTCAGAATCCCTTGGATCCACAACGTGCGGATGAGTAGTCAGCGTGAAAGGGAGAAGGTTCAAATTCCTTGGCACTGCAGCCTGTCTGGCAGGACTGAAAATGTGATTTCAAAGAAGCTGTTTGACCAGAGAGATAGCTGTGTCACCCCCACCATTCCAGCACATAGGGGGCATGGGCAGGGATGGAATCAGCTTGGACTGAGGCGTATCCTGTTCCTGTTCAGTGCAGCCTTTTCTTGTGGATTCCTTCTTCGAGTCACTTTCTCCTCTGTGATTCATCATTTTGTCTTTAGATTTTGTACTGGAGCCAGATCAAAGGCAATCCAGGATGTTGAGCTGTGCCCAACTATTCATGTAGTTCCAGTTGCTGCTACTTAAAAAAATTACACAAATGTACAAACTCTGGCTTTTACCATTAGTTATTTTGCTTCTGTGGTTGTGGTCTTCCTACTTAGGAACATCTTTTGTTTCTTCTGTTGGTTTCCATCAAGATCTGGTAGAAGTCTTTCTTTTCCTCATCATTAGTTTCTCCATGGCTCTGATTTACATTTCACTTCACTGTTCAGTTTCACCTCATCCTCTCTTCCCTACACGCCCTTAAAAGATCCCAAGTGCATTTTAAATCTGAAGGCATTTCTCATTCATCTCGTTTTTGAACTGCTGTCTATCACAAACACATAATTTGCCATTATCTATCAAACTAGAATCATCTTTATTTCCTGTTGTGTCCTTTGTTTCTACTTCTGACACAAACCCAAATTAGTAATAATGACTCTAAACCACTGGTCACCCAGCTGTCTCCTACTTGAAAAGCAAGAATCACCAGATCATACAGAAGAAACCCACAGCAAGATCTGCACATTGTATTAATTTAATTTCTTCTTGTTTATCACACTTTTTAATAAAGCCACTTTTTATCCTTGGCATCTGGACCACAACTATTTACTCAAGTTCAGCGAAATATTTACTTGTCAGAGAATTAAACGGGTTAAGCCAGCGGGAATATTTCCCAGATAAGGAATTCAGATATCAGCCCTAAGCTAGGAAGGCAAAAGCCTCTTGAGACTCTGTTTTCTCACCTCCTGTCCATTTAATTTGTTATTCCCATGCTTTCACGTACTTGATGGCTGCTTGACAATTTTCCTGTATGTTGTACAGTCCCTCAGTGATCACACCTCCCTCTCCCTGGCTCCCTCTCCGTGGTCACACAGCTCACATCCGATACTCATCTCCACCACCAAGGGTTCTATTGTCCCCTCGGTGTGGATGTGCAACTCCCACTGCTGTCAATAGGAATTACATGTGTGCATCAAGGAGGGGAAAATCCCTCGTGTGCTCTGCACTCCTCGTTATCCTGGCACAGCCAGCTCTGTAGATGTCTCATCCATGAGCCTTTTATTCCCTTGGGTGTTTTGTTGCCTCCTAGGATCAGCAGTTCTGCTCTTGAGGTGTTTAGCAAGTTGATTTACTGAGCATGTGTACACTCTTGAATGTCTTCATCCTGCCAACCCCACATCTTGTAGCATCCCTGTGTTAGATGGTGGAGCTTCCTATCTCCTTTTTGTGCCAGAACACCAATTCCTAACCAGTCTCCCAGCAGACTCCAAGTGAAGCAAACCTTCCCAAATAACATATGTTCAGGCCCAGCTCAGGCCTGCAATCTGAAAGTTTGGGGAAAATTCAGTGGGTACAAAAATGTAAATGGCATATTTTTAATTTTCCTTAAAGATCTGAAGGAAGACATTTTATAAGCACTTCATATGAAGTGCTGCTAAACAAGGAGGTAGTTCAAATAGTAGCTAATCAGTCAGAAAAACTGTAATTCCTTCCAAAATTAACTGGAGTGTCAAGAGTTGAAGGAAAATGGTAGAGTGAAAGCAACCACACACATGAGCCAGAGATTTCCACTGTCTGAGCATGGATCTGGATTCTCCTCTGCTCCTTCTGGAAACACCTCAGTTTGGGAGGCACCTGCTGTTTCACTCTGGTCACTGCCACTGGAAATACAACTGAGAATTCCACTCCATTTGCAGCCTCGTTCCTTGAGCACAGAGTTTGTTACCACAGCTTAAAAAAGCTGGATGGCAAACTAGTTTGGGAAAAAAATCAATTTGCCATCAGATTAGAAATCAACTGTAAACATGTTGAAGAATTCTTTTTTTTTTTTTTTTTTCCACTGCTGCTCTGCCTTTTCTTCACAATCTGTTGTGGTGTCAGACTTATTTTGATAATGCTTGTAGAACTTGTCATATTAACAAAGTTATCAAGCAGAGTGAGCACTTGCACAGCAACAGCTGTAGTCCAGCAAAAGTCAAAATACCTGGCCATAGGTATTAGACAAAGAACATCCACAATGTAGTTGCCCAGATCCAAAATATCCACAGTAGTCTCCAGAGTACTTGTAGTTTTGTTTAAATAGCAACTGCCCTTAAACCTGGAACAATCTGCTCCAAACTTTGAAACTGAGGATAAAGATAAAAGGAAAAAAATTTAGACTTTTTTATATGTATAAGGATTTATTTTAGCTATGATAGTGTCACTCAACTATTCTGCCTCTGTGGAAGTACTTCATAAAGAAGGTTCTACATTAAATTCAATACAATGATAGCATTTATTTCATGTTATATAACAAACTCAGAAATACTTATTTAAAAACAAAATAAACCCCATAATCCACTCAGACTGTAAATTGGTGGGGTTGGAACAATCTTTTCATTATTCTTGTCCACAGAGCTCGATACAATGAGGCCTCAGTTCTTTGCTAACGTCTCTAGGTGTTAACACAATGCTATTAAATCTACTCAATAGCCAAAGATGCAGCCAGTGGATTTATGTGTCTCATTCCTTGGGAAACGTGCAAATCCAACAGAATAGTTTGATGGCCGGATTTTTCAGCTGCAATGTCTGATTTTGCACGTACATAAGATAATACGCATCTATTTATGCAAATTGCTGCCGGATTTATAAGCACAAACCCCTCATGCCTGGGAATTCCTATTTGTGGCATTGAGCTGGAGAAGGAAAGGATGGGATTTGGGTGCCAGGGTCCTGCTGGAGGGAAAGAGCAGGAGCCCCACTCTGCTTGAAAACCGCTGCTTGCAGTTTCCTTTGAAACTGACTGAAGTTTCACTCTCTGACCCTGTGTTGATCTGCCTTTATTTTTACACCAGAAATTTGCTAGTTTAGTGGAGTTAGAGTCCTCTGCTACTGATGTGGATGTGGATTAGGCCTGACAAGCCCATTTTCCTCTAAAAAAAGCATGGCCAGGCTCAGGCTGGTTCACAGATACGGTTGAGGAGGCAATCCTGGCATTCCTCATTTCTCGACCCTATCCTGAGTTTTTCATCTCTGGACATATCAGTTTTTTCCTCCCCAGTATGTAATTTTTTGTAGATTTGTTGCTATTCCCTCACACTACCTTTCCCTCCCAGCCTGGGCTCTGCCCTCCTCACTTGATACGCTCATGAACCTCTGGACAAAGATCTTTCCTGTGAACACACTTATTTTTCCTCATGAGATACACTCGGTTTTCACTTGGGCATCCCCTGTGCCCACTGAGCACATCTTTCCAGGGCTGTATTAATTTTCCCCTGGATATGCTGCTTGTTCCCTCGTTGGCACATGTAAAGAGGGCTAGAGGAAATGACCTTAAATTGAGACGGGGAAGATTGAGGTTATGTATTAGACAAAAAAAAAAAATATATATATATATATATTTGTTGTGGTGGTCAGACATTGGAATAGGTTGCCCAGGGAGGTGGTGGAATCACCATCTCTGGGGGTGTTTCAGAGGTGTCTGGATCTGGTGCTGGGTGATGGTTTGGGGGGTGACAGCGGCGGTGCTGGGTTGATGATTGGACTCGATGATCAGGGAATCACCGAACCTGAGCTGGAAGGGGCACAGACAGACCTTC
>VYXF01008538.1:647394-675550 GCA_013397295.1 Polioptila caerulea
CGCGGAGCCGCTCCGAGCCCCGCGGAGCGCCCGCGGCCGCGCCGCGCTGCCCGCCGAGCCCCGCGCCGCGCTGCAGCCTCTAACTTTTATTTTTGCTAGCCCGTAAACCCACCGAGCGGACCCGGATCGCGCTGGGGGGGTGATGCTCTGAAAAGTTTGGGATTTTTCGGGGTTTATTCCCCCGCCGCCTGAAATTGAGGGGTTTCTGTGGAACATCAACAAGCGCCTGAACGCGTGGCTGCAGTGTTACAGAGCGAGCCGGGCGGCTGCTGGGTTTCGGGCTGAGCTGGCTGCGGGAACAAGAGCCGCTTATTTTTCTGCCTCAATCCCCCGGTGCCAAGTTGAATCCGTGAGGATGTCCCGAGCCTTGTGGAGGATGGTGGGTGCTCAGTAATAAACCCCGATGCGCTCTCGTCTAGCGAGCACCGCTTTAATAATGTGGCAATTTCAGCTTCAAAGCCCGCTATGCTCGGTGAGACCTTTTGAAATGTTTCCTAATGGCAACATCTTGCCAGCCACGGTCAGAGTCCAACAGAGCCGCCGCTTCCTTGCGCTTCCCATGCAGTAGCTGGCATCCGTCTCCCGAGCGTGATTTTAAGCCGAGTACATTGGCTTGTGTTCTGCTTACTAAGCTCATCCGAGAGGACCCTTCTCTCCTCTTCCCTTCCGTGTCTCTAATGCAGCGCTGTCTGTGTGCGGCAGTGTTTGGGGGTCCGGGGGCTGCCGTGCTCCCCCCGGGGAGGCAGATGCTCGCCCGGAGTTGCACTTTGCCGGGGAAGCGGCGCTCCCGGTCCCCCGGCTTCAGCCGGCGCTGCCGGCTCTGGAGGCGGCGGAGGTGCCGCCAGCATCGCTAAGCGATGCTCTGGCTGGCTCTGCCGACAGCCCGGGCGCGTTAGAAATCCCCTGCCACCAGCACTTGTTAGTGCGTAAATCACCTGGCACTCGCTACGCATAAATCACGGGCTTGTGTGCTGTCAGCGGGTTCCTCTGGAGCTGGGGTCTGGGACCTTCCCTGCCGGGGAATCCCAAGGAGCCTGGGCTGCCCTGTCCATGTGCCGGGGGATGGATCCTCTGCTCAGTCCAAAGTTGCAGCTGAGTGTTTCACTGGCTGCTTCCCTTCTGGGTGCTGGCACGTTGTGCACGATGCTGTGCATTGTTATGTTTTTAACTGGGATCCCCTCCATCCCTTCCCACTGCCGGGGCAAGAGCAGAGCCTGGAGGGTCCCAGGGGCAGCAGCGGGCAGAGCCTGGGATGCTGCTACAAGGGTGGAGAGGAAGGAAGAGTGTCCTCACCTGGTCGCAGGCTCCTGTGTTTCTCCCCTTCCGTGCTGGGGTCTGCCCAGTTCCTCAGTAGCAAACCTCGGTGGTTTGGGTGTTGCAACATCAGGCCTTTGCGTGTCCCCAGTGCGAGCACAGCGCCTTGATGAATTGCTGCTCTTTGTTTCCTCCCCTCTTCTGACAGTGCCCAGTATTCCAGCCTTCCTACAAACAATGCTCTCTTGTAGTCAGGCAACTATTGCTGGCCCATTTTATTTTTTGCAGCTACAGTATGGATCCACTCCAACAGATAGGCACTCTAACACAAGCAACTTCTACTTGCACACTGCTTTACTGTTCAGGTTTGCTCATGCCTAAACACTTCATCACTGGGTGCAAAACGCTTTCCCAAATGACAGAAGTCATGGTGTGCATTTTGCTTGTTTTGTTTTTGCAGGCACACAATGGGGATCTTACAGTTAGACCCACATGCAAGCCTGGCTTCTCAGAACAAGACTACACAGCATTTATCTCCCAGAACATCATGGAAGGGCAGAAGTTACTCAAAGGTAAGTGGAATAAAAAGCTTAATAGCTTCTGCAATAACGGTGTTTTCAGGAGGTGAAAGGAGGCTTAAAGATGCTGGTTTTGATGGTGAAATTGTCTGCAGAATTATGTTTGTAGGAGGATGAAGCACTAAGTGGTTTACCTGAGCACAGTTTTGAATACAGATGAATCATTGCAAGTCCGTGTGCTGTCTGCTTCAGGTGGATTGTTTGCCTCACTATGCGAGGTCATCACTTCACTCTTGAGTCTCCCACTCCCACCCTGTCTGAAGGAACTCTGCATCTGATATTTCAGAAAGTATTTTTATGTATGAAATTCAAAGATCCCTAAATTATCTCTGCTTTGAAATGGATGATAAAGCAGACGTTGTTGTTGGAAATGTGGTAAACAAGCCTACAGACATTCTGTTCACAAATGTGGCATTCATTTTCATTACTGCCCCACTGACAACATGAAAACACAGGCAAAAAGAAACTACCAATTAGCTTTATAGTAATTGCAGGATTATAACCACTTCTGTGATTGTAAACTCTAAGATGTCTTCGTAATCCACATAACAGTAGATTATCCTGTGTATTGATCTGTCTCCTTTTCAAGTTAAAAATAATTAAACTTTATATTTGCATGACACAGAAAAATACTTTATTCAAAGAGAATTTCTGAAGATCAGAATGCCCCCTCCCCGCAGCACCCCAGGAATTTGGGGAGCACATCAGGACTTGGTGCCCCACTCAATGCTTGATAAACCCTTTGCAGTGTTTTCCTGGTACATTTTGCTCACATGCATGTCTCTCTGCCAGAAAGCTGGGATTTCTGTCTTCCTCCAGAGCAAACACCTGCTCTGCTACTTTGATTTTTCTCAGAAGAGAGGGAGAGTTGTCAGTGTTCTCTCTGGCTTCAGCAGAATCCAGGGCTGGACATTTTTGCTCTGCAATCACTTTTGTTTCTGTGCCCAGTTGTCTCAAGTGTTGCTGTTCAGGAATTCTCTTGACTGGCCTGGCATTAATTAGTAGACCTTGGGGAGTTTATTTTTAGTTTGAAGGGTAACCGAAGAGGGAGTTGAGATGGACAAGCTCAAGATTATGCAACCCTGAAGAGACCAAATACCAACAGTTTGCACACTTTGTAGCAATTTTTTCCCAAACATGAAGGCGGCTTTACAGGTCAGTCTGGAAACTGAGTAGATTTCATGCTCTTTTAGCTTTGCAAATTATTTGATAAAATATGTTCTCTGAGTACTGCAGAAAGCCATTTCATAAATATATTTGCTCAGAGGAGTGTTTTTTTTTGCAGTTTAGTACTTGATAAATTGTGCTGTGTTTCTGGAAGTGAACAACAGGGATGGAGCAGAAGGGTCTGTTCAGAGGCATTAGGTGGCTGTGACTTTCAAAACAGCACAGTGGCTGTCATTTCATTTCTGGTTTAACTGATAGTTTTAAAATATGAAATTATATTTACACAGGCTGTCAAGTTGATTTGAATGAAAATATATTTCTGTTTGATTTTATCCTTTAGGGACCAGTTGTAGTTTTACATTAGTCATTGCAAACCTGCCTCTGATTTAGGGCTGAAGTCACCCTGGGGATGTTATGTATCCATGCCCCGCTTGTAAGATTCATGTCCTGATCTCACAGGTTCCATGATTTAAAAGCATTTTCTCAACAAAAGGAGGAAGAAAAAAAGTGCAAGTGCTGTGTTTGCTAATAAGTAAACTATCATCTTTGCACCTTTTAATCTACAGTCAAATACATGCTGTTGTTTATCATAGGAAGCAAATATATCTAATTAATTTATACAATAATGGGCGAGAAAATTCTTTTTTATGCTTGTGTTGTTCTTTATATATACTCTAGCATGTAAAATTGGTAGTTTTCCAGTTTAGGTTTAATTTTACTTCCTAGCACTTGATGTGTCTGAAGCATAAAATGTTTATCTCTTTCTTCCATCTGGGTGAAGTATTGTACAATAGTTCAGACCAAAAATGGGTTCAGATTGCTTACATTATCATGTTTGATAGATTGACATATGTACTATTTCACACCATCTTACCACGCAAAGCTCTGCTGCCAGCTACCACCATCTTATTCATCAGCATTCAGTAATTCATCTGCAGGCCAAATGAGACTGTTTGCCTGAATTAAAATTAAAAAAAAAAAAAAATTGTAGGCAGAAATTCACCTGTCAGTGCTTTCATGGAATCTGGGGGGTGGAAGAAGCGTGTCTGTAGGTTGGATGGCTCTCGGGGGATTTCACAGAGCAAACGTGAGGTTTTTATGCATAATGCTCACCTCGTCCTTCAGAAGGAGAGGTGGGCAGTCCTGGGACAGTTTACCCCTAAAGATTTGTCCATCAGAAATCAGGGAGCGTGGTTGTGAAATTCCTCCACACCACGGGGAAGTTTGGATGTGCCATGGTTCGGGCTGAGCTGTGCGGCAATAAATAAACCCAGCATTTCCTTTTTAAGCTTTGCAATATTCAGCTCTCAAATGTATGCACTGCTATGAATGCATCAAAATGAAAGTGTTGATAGTATTCTAGGTTTGAATCAAGTTAAACAGATAATGACTGCTTATAATTGGTTTATTCCAATGGAAATAGCTTAGCCTTAATTTGACAACAAGAGCTTTTACAGAGTCATTGTTTTATTATAAGTATGCCGTAAGCTATTAGCTACTACTTTGTGGTTCATCTTATTTGCCTGAGTCAGCTCTCTAACATGCTCAAAACATACAGATTCTAGCAGGAGCTATTTGTTACACAGTAATTAACTTGTTTATGATAAATGGATGGGAGAAATGTCGCGGCATTTTGTTTTATGTATAAATGAAAAGCATCTGCATTGTAAAAATTTCATGTTAATTAGACTTAAAATAGTTTTCCCCAGTAGTGCCACAAATACCACACACTGCACATCACTGCCAGCCCTGTGGCCTGATGATGGGGTGCTAGCTGAGGTGATTTGTGGAGCCAGTGCCTCCCTCAGAAAATGCCATCACTGCATCTCTTAATGAAAGCTACTGGGGTGTAATCTGTTATACTTTTTTGCCTTTGTTTTTGTTTGCAGGATAATAAACTTAGTCTTGATCACCGATGCATGATAATGTTTAAGATGGCTTTGTTAAGTATTTTCTTCTTTAGCCTAAGGGGAAGATCTCCATGTCTGCAGTATGGCAGAGGCCGATTGCGGCGCGGGGATCTTTTCCTCTTTGTTAATTATTCATGTTAACTTAACGTGGTGAGAACATTGGTCCTGAGGGGTGGGGAGCAGGGACATGAGGGGCTGCACTGAAGCAGTTCAGCAGTGTCCCAGGGGATCTGATTCCTGATGTGAACTCTGTGTTAGGGAGTGATGAAGACTGGCGGCCTCTTGGGGAAGGAGGGAAGGAAGGAGTAGGATGCTGAAAGTGGTGTGCAATATGATACTCCTACTGTTGGCTTTATGCCCTCTTTGATTTATTTTTTTTTATGTTTATAATTAATGAAAAAAGATGTTTTTCAAAATTAGAAGTTCATGTTTAATTGGCACACTGTGAGTGGCCACTGAGAGTGGGTGGAATGCCATCAGGGTGTTGGAGGCTTTATTTCCCCAGTGTGGCCCCACCACAGCTCCAGCACCTCTCAGACACACCTAAACAAAACAACTCCCAGCAGACAGCACAGGCAGATGAGAGGTACAGGCACTTTTTTGTGTTTTCTGTGCATCCCTCCATCTGCAGTGATTCATGTTTCTTTGCCCACCCCGAGCAGTGCCTGTGCTGATGGAGAAGGGGAACTTCTCTTGTGTGGGCAGCCACATTTGGGGACAAGTGTGTGGCAGCACAGTTTATTTTCATATGGGGAGATAAATAAACTCTGCCAGCATGTTCTGCTCTAAGCAAGTGTATGAAACCAAAGGTAGCCAAGCTCATGCAAATGCATGAAAATGTAATTGCTTCCATTCTAGGATTTTTTACTAGCATGATTTCTGGTTAAAAGCAAAATACAGAAAAGCTTTATTGGCATACCATTTTTTTTTTTCTAAGAATTCACTATGGAGATCATCTCTTGTAAGTTTTTTAGAGGTAGGATGTTCTTCATGGTCAAAAGCTTTTTGTTCTCTCCACTGAGATTTCAAAACCTCCATCCTTTTTAGCCCTCACCACATCCAATATTAAAACTTAGGCTGTGAATACTGTTTAGTAAATACTGACTGCATAAACCCAAGAACCCCAGCATCCACATTCTCCCTGGGATAGTGGAAAATGCTGTAGATGTTGTAGGCTTCCCACTCTTCCTGGGTTTAGAGTCCAGAAAATACCCAGGCACCCATCTGCTGTCAATTTGGGCAGGAGCTGGGTTCCCACAGGTAGGTCAGGCTCTGTCTGAGGCTTCCCTGCCCACAGTCATGCCTATGCCTTCCAGGTGCCCTCTGGGGTGTCCTGCAGGTGCTTTTGGAAAGGGAGGGCCTGAGCAATGCTGGGATTTGTTCTGGTGCTTGGGGAGGCTGTTGGACACCTCTCAGGGTTGCTCTGTGCTGGCTGCAGCCTCCTGCAACAGCCAGTGCCTTCTCCAAGCTGCTCAGAGTTGAAAAAAGCAGAGAGGCTTTTCCATTCATGTTTTCATTATTTTCTGGTCTGTGATTCTGCATGAAAAGCAGTTACTGAAGTTATTGTGCACGTAATTAGCTTTCCAGTTCCATAATAAAATCTGAAAGTAGGGTGTCCACTGGGAACCCAGAACTCTTACCCTCACCTTTCTTCTTTGCTCTCGTGGAGGAGACAGAGGCAGACAGGCATCAGCTCTCTGTGTTCAGCTTGCACAAGCTTTAGTGAAGCTGCCTCTCAGAAAACACTGCTCACATTCCACAGGACAACTTCTTTCAAGAGCAGTTTCTTGTGATGGGCATGTTGCAAATCAAAACCATAATTTCCATCCTGAGTTCCAGGGGGGACCCCAGAAAGAGCTGCTGCAGATCGGGGAGCTGCCAATGCCTATGTATTTTTAATGTTGTTCTTCAGATCTAACTTCTGACACAAAAATGATGTTTAAGATGACATTTTTATCTAAATAAAATTGCAGTTAATGAGACTGGAGTAGTCAATAACACTCTGTAGAGTTAATCCCCTTACACTGTTTAATAACTGTATATATTGCTTTCTAGTTCAGAGCTTTGAACCAAATTCCTCAAACCCAAGCAAAATTACATTTTTTCTGCATTCTGGGGAGTTAACTGATTTTTATCTGAATAAATCTGCTTCTCCAATAACAGACTTGAAGCTTCTCTCTTTTTCCAGGGATTTGTCTGTTAGAGAATTGTGCTACTTCAAATTAGGCATTCTAAATAGGTATGAAGTAAGAAGATGAAACAACAATTTCTGTTGAATAATTTATTCATTTCTTTATTTGTGCTTAGGCTTTTAGGAAATAAGCTGTGTCTGGAACAGTATCAATTAGTTATTTATTGTGAAATACCTGTTGTTTTGAACACTAAGCTGATAATTTGAGGTCTTTTAAGGTTAGAAGATGTCAATTTTAAAGTCAGTTCTTTGTGCAGGAATTGACTGTCACTGACAGAGCTCATGAGCTCTGATCCCACAGAGCAGATGCTGAAAGCATTCTGAAAATTATGGTTTTTGCATGTGGCAATTGAAACTTACTTATTCCAGCAGTGAAATATTTTCTTGCCTAATTTTCATTGATCTAATGCCAGTTCTCATTGCCTAATTTCATTGATATTTATGTGCAGGCCTCCTTCTGCCTTAATTTCTACCCTGAAAATGAGTTTCATGCGTTTTTAGAGGGAGCTTATTTCATTGCAAACTCAAGCTGGGGAAGTACTTGGTTCCACAGCAGCATGGCCCATGTGCACAGCTCATAGAATATTTTAGCAATATAGATAATACTTAAAAGTCTTACTTGAAGGGCAAGAAGAGATTAAAACTACAGAGGCTAGGATTTCATTGGAAATCTGCTGCTTAATGTTTCTCATAGAATGAATTTGAGTAACACAGGGAAGTAAGGGAGTTTCTGTTTGATTTGAGGTTGCTGGTATAGTCAGAATTAGGGCCATCACTGTATCAAGTGGAATTTTTTATTTTCAGGCAAATGGAAATAGTAAGAACTAAGACCAGAAAGTGGTGTTTGAAAAGCAAAGCCCAGTCCTTGCCTCTGGGAGCTCCAGCTTTGAGTGGTTTGACAGGGGATGAACCTGTGGCTGTGACTCCACACAGATTCCCCAGGATCCTGGTGTGGAGCCCTGCAGGCTCGATGGAATTGATCTGTATCCCTTTTTGTGTATGTAAACTTTTGTGCCCTAGCCAAAGATTCTGAAGAGGATTTGGCTTCACATTCTGTTTTCCTTTTGGTGCCTGCATGAACCCCAGGGTTGCTTTTCCAGGTAAATCCCAGAAGTGTCCTTGGCCAGCCCTGCCATGGCAGGGTTTTCTTACTGCTCAGGATGTCATGATATATTTGTTTAGATATTTTGTTTTAATATTTATCGATTAGTATTTCTGAGAGAAGAGGCTGAGAGTGCTGGGATTGTTTAGCCTGGAGGAAAGAAGACTCTATAATTGTGTATAAATTCCTCATGAGAGTGTGTTGAGGTGCACAGAGGAAGAGCAGAAAATGGACACTAACACTGAAATGCAGGAGATCGCACCGAAATGTGGGAAGAAACTTTGAGCATCAGGGTTCTCAGACACTGGAGGAGGTTTCTCAGAGGGGCCATGAAGTCTCTGTTCTTGGAGATACTTGGAACCCTCCTGGACGTGCTCCTGGAGCCTGCTTTGGCTGTGCCTGTGTTGGGCAAGCAACTCTGCAGCCTCCACTGGGCTCTGACCCTGGGAAACACTTTGCAGGTGAAGAGATGAAAAGACAGAGGGGTGAGCTGAGCTTTTCTTCAAATACAAATCCCACAGCTTTCAATAAGAACATTGTAACAGCCAGCAAAACATGATCTTTACTGGGAAATTGTGTTTCTTTAATTTCTTGGAAGCGCAACCTCTAAAGAGGGAATAATTGAAACACTGGGGACCAGCATTCAGCTGTTTGCTTCCATTAATGTCCAGACTTAACCTAGGCATAGATTGTCTCCTGGCATAAGGAAATGTTACACTTACATGGAAAAAGCACTCAGTTTCTTCTGTATTTTTAGTAGAATGAGAGAGGACATGCAGAGTTGCTGTTTAGCCCAAAATATGTCTCATAACCAGCTACTTCGCTTCTTTCGGGAGGGTGTTTGTTTCCTGAGCGAGTTTTCTGCGCCGTGAAAAACGCCTGGCCTGAACGAGATCTCTTTATTGCCACAGGCTCGCGATTTTTCTTGTTTATATTCATTATCCCCAATTCATTTATTAATTCTGGATTGCAGTCGCACAGAGGGAGCTGGAAGTGGCAAATGCTCTGGCATATGGGCTGCACTGTCATCGGGAGCGCTCAGCCCCGTGCCTCGTCACCCCAGGCTGCAGCATCCACGTTCCCGCTTCCTGCTCCCTTCCAATACAAAATTCTAATTGTTTTGGGTTTTTTTTTTAAATTACTGCCACTGTTCCTCCCCACTTGCCAGCGTTCTGTAGCAGAGAGCCAGTGGCAGTAACTGAGCCGTGCTGCTCGCAGGGGTCACATCGGCTGCAGCCCATTAGCACCAGCGTGGTAATGGCACCCCACGCACAGTGGGGGTGTTGAAAGGACCCTGAAGATATGTATGGGCCACCCATGAAGGAGAAAAAAGAAAAATAGATGCCCTTTCTGCTTTGAAATGAGCCAGTCTGTTTTCATTGATACCCAGAAGCACTGCAGTCATTAAAGGCTATTACTATGCCTATTATAAATCACAATTTCCTAGCAGTTCAGAGGTTAGTCACAAAAATTACTTTTAGTCTAAAATTTTGCTACAATGAGTTTGTCTCGTAGTAATTCCAATCCTTATTACACGAAATTGTCTTTAAAATAATTATGAATGTAGCAATTATCCAAAGATAAATAGTCAAGATTACAAGAATTGTTCTATACGGAGCTATGTCTCAACTCTCACTGTCAATTCATGTCCAGAGAATCATAAAAGGCAGGTCAGTGAAACAAATGTCTGTTACTTCACCATGTAGCAAGAAAAGCATATTGGAATTATTGCTATATGAAAGAAAAACATGCAAGCTTGGGAAGATGGTGGAAAATAAAGAAATTGCTATAGGTGATAAAGTGCAAGTCAAGACTAGTTTAAAGTATGAAATGTAATAACCTGTTTATTCCTGATGTAGTCAGTGGGGGTGAACAGATAACTCTGTGAACATGCCCCAGTTCTGTCAGTGAGTCTCCCTGATTTCACCAAGAGCTCTTTGTGGTGTCACCTGGACCCACGTGTTGGTGTTTCCTGGACTCAGAACCCAGACTGGAGGAGCTCAGGGGATTTCTCCTGCCCCCTCCTTCCCCAGGGCATGAGCAGCTCCTCTGTAACAGGTTTGTCCCTAATGGGGGCTTGAAGATCCCCCCATTTGGTGGGCACCAAAGCCAATATATCACATTGCTTCCCTTTCCTGCCTCTGAGTTTGAGTGGAGCTCCCTTGATGCAATTTAAACCTGTTTGTATTTGTCATGGACTCACAGAACAGTTGCTGATTTTTTTTTTTTTTTCTCTCCCCAACACAATTGAAAATATATAATTTTTTTCAGGTTCTCTAGGCTGAACCTCTCATTTGTTGCCTTTTGTGTGCCATGCTTGGCTCCCTCCTCTGAGCTCTTATCTTTGTTACCAACGTGATACTCCAGGTTGATGTGACACTGCCAGCCAAGTCTCACAGTGCTGAACAGACACAGAATATTACTTTGCCTGTTTTGCAGGCAATACTCCCCTTGATTTATCTAATGTGATGATTGCTTTTTTTCTTAGCAGTATGATACTGTTGACTCATGTTCAGCTTGTGATCCAGTATAACCTCCCACATCGTTTTTTGATGAACTGCTACCTACCCAGTCATTTTCTATATGTGTAGTTGATTAATCCTGCTGAATCGTGTTACCTTGCTCTTGTTCTCTTGAATTACATCTTATTTTTGTTTTGTCATCAGCCTTTTCTAACTGCTTTGCATTGTTTTGAGTTCTGATCTCGACATCCAGCAGCGTTGCAGTTGCATCCTGCTTGTGTATGGTTTGCAGATGTAACAAGCATATGCTGTGTTCCTTTATCTGTTCTGTTAATAAAGGATTGAACAAACCCAGTTGAAAACAGGCTGTGGCAGAGCCCATGTGATAGAGCCTTCTGCTCTGACCATACCCCATTAAAACACGCTCTGGTTAAAGTTATTGAAATAAATAAAATTGCAATGGTGGCTTGGTGAACAGAACCTTTGATGTCTTGACGTTTTCTGTGGGGATCTGTAGAAACACAGTTCCAAATGTCTTCAGTTGTCAGTACTTTTCCTGACTTTTATGAGAATTCAAAACGTTGGGACCTTTGAATTTTCACTATCTAGAGACAATCCAGGTTAAAAGCCTAGGCTAGGTTCATGAATCTCAATAAAATGCTGCTGCTGTTGGAGGGCAAGGACTGTGGAATTCTCTGCCCACTGCGTTGTTTAAATGCCCCAACTCAACCAGAGCTATGTCCAGGCTGCAGGATTCAGCTTGGCTTTCCTCAGGATGCTGGAGGTCTGCTCTTTAAAAGACATTTTCATTGACAGAGCTGTTACCAGTCCCAACGTGAGCAGAAAGAACAGGATTAAACTGAAGCTAAGGCAGTGCTGTACCTGGATGAGGAGTGTGGGCTCTGCTCGAATCTGGTTCCACTCATGGCTGGGCATTTCCACCTTGGCTGAGTTCCCATTTCCCAGCTCATCTTGGAAGGAGAGGAAAGCAAGGTGTTCACCCTGCACAGACCAGCTGGGTGTTCACTGCCTGTTTTTATAGATCTCTGTTATTCACAGAGCTTTTTAGGAAGCCTAGCCCACATTTAAATATTTTACTTAAATATTTTACTGTTAAGTGTCTCTCTTTAATTTTGCCCATCACGCCTGTGTGTTTTGGTAACTGAAGAAAGGCAGGTGCCTGCTGCTCCCTGTGCTGGAGGAAGAGACTCTCTCTGCTGAAATCTTCTGGAACATCTCAATTTAGAGGGGAAAGAGAGCTGTAGAGAATTTCCAGTATTTTGCTCCCAGTGAAAATCCTTCCCTGAGGAGGCAGAAAAAGTCATTGTTTCAAACCCTGTGTGCCCTGCTGCTTGTCTTTTAGGAGCCTGATGTTGCTGGCTGGCTGGTTTCCTCCCTTCAAAACTGGTTTACACAATTACACAAGAAATGCAATTGTTTTGCTCATCTCCATAAACCTTAAATATTTTTATTTTGTGCCTGAATTATTTTGGAAATTAAACGTCCACTTATTTACTTTTTTATGGGCTTCTGAGCATTTTTAAGTTGATTCAATGCTTCCTTTTGGTCCTCTGTAGAGGCTAAAGCAATGTGGGTAAATGGCATTATTGAAAAAGAAAAAGGATTTTTCATGTTGTTTGGATTTTTCCTTTGCCTGTGGACAGAAGGGACAGGTTAAGGATAAAGAAAAATACATGCATGGTTGATAGGATGAAGGAGAAACTATAGGTCAAGGCAAGATTTGGAGTGATGAAATATTCAAGGATTGCAGCCATAAAAAATGTTTGGATTGCACCCAAATATTTCCCCATCCTCTTTTCAACCTGCAAGAAGAACCTCGTCAGGAGAAGTTCAGTGATCTCTGGAACACTAAACTCTAGATGCCTGTTCAAATAACTGAATAGGAGATTGATTATCTCTGTGCAAAGTTTACTGAAAGATTTTTCTTCTTTATTTTTTTTTTTTTGTTTGCCTGGAGTCTCACATATAAGAGAAATTCCAAGTTAAAAGGCTGCTCCCTACAACCTGCCAGCCAGCAAACTACTCCAGTTGTACCAGGTGGTTTAGAGACCTCCCGACAAGAAGAAAGTGAGGAGATCTAGGTCGGGCAGAATAAAAATTTCTTTGCCAGAGAGGTTGTTAAACACTGGCACAGCTGCCCAGGGCAGTGGGGGAGTCCCCATCCCTGGGGGGGTTTAAAAGCCCTGGGGATGTGGCACTTGGGGCCGTGGGTCAGTGAGTGGTTGATGGTCCTAGAGGACATTTCCAAGCTCAGCAATTCTCTGATGCCCTCCCAGAAGGGCAGTGTGGGCAGTGGGCAGTGCCTGGGTTGGTGTCAGCAGAGGTTTAACCCCACCCTGGGTACCCAGGGCATGGCACTGTGGGTGTCCCTGGGAGTGCTGAGTTCCCTGGGCTGTGTTGGCAGAGGTCAGTGCAGATGAGGCGTTTCACCAGAATGCATTTTCCTGTATTTTCTATAAAGCAAAGTTTTATTTTCCCTTTCTCTTGCGAATGGAGACATAATGTTGGCTGTGTCCTGTTAAAGAGCAGCAGAACCGAGCAGTGGTGGCACAGCCAATTTTACCTGTGCAATAATAAACCCAGTTTCAGTGCCTGGAAGATGTGATGATGAAGCAAAGTTCTGCTCATGCAGCAGTTGTGTCCTTTGGCAAAGCACCTGTAAGAGGGAGAGTTTGACATCTGTGGAGTGGGGCTGTCCTGGGAAAAAATAACCAGAAAATTAAAATATGGGTGGGTGAGAGAAAGAGTTGTGGGTGCCTGGAGCCTTGGGGACCCCACAGAACTGCTGGGCCAGGGTTCATGCTGGGTCTGGGCAGCACAAGAAGTGGTGCAAATTATGGAGACTTAAAGCAAAGACAATATTTCTGTGACAGTTTATTAACAGTCTAAGTGGTTTTTTGACCTTTCATCTGCATCAGGGTCCCTTGGGAGCAGTCTTTTATTGCAGTAGATCTGTCTGCACTTGCAGGAGAAATTCATAGGGAATCCACACACTGAGAAACCTTTTTTTTTTAGGAGAGCTGTCCTGAAAAAGGAAAAAACAAAGAGAACAAACAAACTGACAAATCCAACAACAAAAAGTAAAAAAAAAACCCCTCTAGGTTATAAATCAAAATCTGTAATATATGCTCAAAAAAGTTAATATCTGGTGAATGTCAATTAAGTACTTCCTCAGCTAATAAATAGCTTAGGAGGTATAAAATTTAATACTCCTAAAATTGCAGAAGCCTTTGAAGAACACATTTAAATTGGACTCTTTGGAAGAAGGAGATTTAAAACTGACCTGTTGAGAGGTGAGCAGTGAAAAAGATGTGATGGAATGAGGCTGCACTCCTTCAATACAGAGACATTTTGCTGTAAGTTTTTCTATCCTGAGGTGGATTTTGCAACAGTTAAGTTCTTGTGTAACACATCAGCTGAACTGCACTGGTAACAGTGGCCTGTTTATTTCTAAGCCTGTTTTTAAGTGTTTCTGAAGGCTCAGCTGGGCTGGGACTGGGTCAGGGTGCCACGGGAAGAGCTTGCAGAGCAGCTGTGTGTGGTTCTGCCCTGGCCATAGCTCCAGGTCCTGCTCACTTTTGGTCTTACAGCACCCATCCGAGGCACCACATCCTCCCTTTCCTTCTGTTCTCTCCCTGTCATGGTCATCTGTAGGTAACAGCTGAGATGTGTGCACATTTCTCAGGGTGGTTTTAGGCAGATTCTTTAACGTTTACGATGGGTCTGTCTTTGAAAGGTGAGCAGATGAGCAACAGAAACTGCTCTGGGGTCACCAGACATGTTGTGCTTGTTTGGAGTTTATTTGGAAATCAGAGCAAACCAAACTTTGCCTAGTTGGCTTGCTTCCTCGGGAGCAGTACCCCTGGTTTTTTCCACTTGTGTGTTTTTTCCTAATCCCAGTGGCAGTCATTTTTTTGGCACTTGCAGTTAGGAGAAAAAAATTAAGTAATACATGGCATTTGTTTTGGCGCTGGTTGTGACTCATAAATAGGGATAACATCTGTGCTGATAGTTTTTCGTGATATATAACCAGATTGAATGCTGAAAGTTTTCATTTATTGCTGTTCTTTTGCCATTGTTATATTTAGGGAGCTCCAGTGTAACGAGTGAAAATACATGCTTATGTATATTGCTCATGTATAGATCAGGATTTATATACATCCTGTGAATTTCAATTTGGCCACTGTATCTTTTTAAACTAAAAATGGCTTACTGCCATTCCCTGAGCCTAAAACTTTTTCAGCATCCTTCTCAAATCTCAGTGTCTTGAAGGCTCGTACTGCTGCCAAGTCTACACCATTCTTTTAATTAAAACACAAAAAGGGAGAAGTAAAACTTCCAGTGGATGTAAATCCTGATAATCCTGAAATGATGTAAATCGGTGCAGCTCCTTAAGTCATTGGAAGTGTTCTGACTTACATCTACTGAAAATCTGGCACATAATATTCCTGCTGGTCCTTTCTTCTGCCCAATAGCTGCTCTACACAGAGTTGGCACCGTGGACAAAGCACTCTCTTACGAGCTGCTAGAGGGTGGCACGGCTTCCAGCACTGCTGATTCAGCACAGCAGAGGCCATTTTCCTGATTTCTTTGTGAGTTAGATTAAATTACTCTGCAGGCTGGACTGGAGCCACAGGCCATAGTTTTACAGCCTCATAACATGGTAGCCCATGGCATCTGAGAGGTCTGGCTGTGTGTAAAGCTCTTCTGCTTTGCTGCAAAGGATTTTTGGATTTGGCGCTCGGCCCCTCTGTGAAGCTCACGAAATATTTTGATTGTCTTGTTGAGATACACTAAAGTGGGGCTCTGTTAATGGAGGGAAGGGACATCATGGGGGTCAGGTTAGTATGATAACTCCACTGTGTCTATTTGTCATGGCAACGCTTAAAGAATTTTAGATTGGCCCTACAGAAATGCAGGATAATAAATAACAAATGTGGGATTTAATGAGCATAACACAACAAGAGCCCCAGTGAGGCAGGGGGCTTGTGCCATCAGAGCTGTTCCAGCTTACCAAAATTTGGTGAAATCCATTTCCATTTGTGTCTCAGTACAGGTGCATTTCTCAGATCTGAGCAGGTTTGGAGTCGAACCAAGGGGGAGCAGTGGGGAGATGCCCTTTGTGCTGAGCTGTGCCCGTCCTGCGGAGCTGGGATGCCTGGGACTGCTGTCACAGGCACTTGGGCAGAGGCAGAAGCATGTTTTCTGTTCTCTGGCAGCCACTGGCTTTGTGTATTTCCAGAGCAGAGGCAGCTCTGCTGTGCTCTGCAGTTGGGCTCCACGACTGCAGCTCGCAGTGAAATTGGCCCGGCTGTCTTTGGCCAGATCGTGCTCTTGCTCTGATTTACCCTTTCCCCTCCAATCCTCGTGGTTGCAAAAGGAACTCTGGCAAAGGGAGAAAACAACTGTTAATGAGGAGAGAAAAGGTCAAACAGATCAGGTAAAAGTCATTCTGCTTCCAGCATAGAGAACAAGTTAAGCTGATCCTGTCCAAGCCAGGTGTTGGACTGAAGTTGAGACCAGGCTTAAAGAATTTTCACTGTAAATTCAGAAGCTTCACTCTGTTCCTTCTCCCTCACCTGACTTCCAATCACATTGTTTTATAGCTTTAAGGGGCTTGAGCAGTGTCAGGATGGGCACCCCACATGTGGTTATCTTGGACTTGCATGATTACCTTTCAGCTTTATCTCTGTAGTTTAGAAATAAAAAAGAAAACCACTGCAAAACAAACCCTCTGGTTCTAACAGAGATTAATATATTTTTGCAAATAAAAATATTCTTGATTCAGAACATCAGGCAGCAACTCTCTGTGTGTGATACAGAGGTGAAGTTCATGTTGCTGGTTTCAGTGCAAAAACAAAAGTGGGCAGATTAGGAAATTTGTTTCTGAGTGGTTTCTTCTATTTTCTGAGCCCTAGTTCAGTCTCATGGACTCTGGTAGGGCTGCTGCTCAGAGGGTTTATCTATTGATTTCTGAATGTATTGTGCTGTTAATCTAAAACCTCTTTCCCCAGTGGAATTTCTATTCAGAAGGCTCTCGCCAAGCTCAAGAAAGTTATTTGATTTGGGAAGTTTGAAAGAATAATAAAAGGAGGATTGATGCAGTTGGATTTTCATGAGCTCAGTCTTCTAGTAAAATAGACAGGCTTCTTCCTCCTTTGTGTGTCTGGGGTGGTTGGCTCATTATTTAGGAGGAAAGCAGAGTATGGACATCACTTGAGTTTTTACTATCTGAGAATTTTGCAATTATGAGACTTGTACAGAAGAAAGTAATAAGAACAGTTTTGGTGATATAACAAAATATAAAAATTAATGGGTTAGCGCAGCTTTGCCTTTCCATAAATTTGTGTGCTTTATTTCTTAGCAATTGGGCCTTTTCTGCTCATTTTTAAACTAGTGAAAAATTTAGTGCCAGTTTTTGGGAAATCCCTGTAGTTTCCCAATAAGACGTATGTGGCAAGGGAATTGCACCATATAAAACAAAACTTTGTTCTGCAGATATTTCCACCATCCTTGAAGTATTGAAGATTAAATAAGCCTTTTAAAAGAGCTGTGACAGGAGAGAAGATGCTGCTTTGTGAATCTCCTTGTTATTAAAATGTTCATTACTTTTGCTGAGAACTGAATATGGGAATAAACAGTCTTGTATTACAGTTAAAAAAAAAACCAAAAAGTCCTTTTTGCCTTGGAGTGCACTGGTGTTGTCGATAGTTCAGGAGTTAATGAAACAGACAAATGAGATGAAATTGGTAATGAAATGAAATAAAATTGAGGAGTTTTTTTGTTGGTTTTTGGTTTTGCTTTTTGGGACTAAGGTCCTGTTAGATGAAATCAGTTGCCCTTGACTTCACAGTGCCCATGGCTGGTCCCATAACAGGGTTATTCTGTTCCATTAGGATGTTGTCAAGTTAAGTCAAGGGACGTGGACTTGGATCTAAAAAGAGATTTCTTGTGAGAATTCCCTGTCTCTAGAGCACTGTAGTTTATGAGACATGATTATTTCTTCCTTGGGTTTGGAAGCACACTTCTTGCTCTTATTTATGCAAAAAATGCAGCTCTCTGGAGGTATGTGATTAACCTGAGGCATTATTTTATTTCAGACCCAGGTGGGAAGCTGGAAGTTCAGAGTATGCATGAAGAATTATCTGGGTATGAGGCAAAAATGTTGTATTAACTGTGCAGTTAGTCTTTGTCGGCAGCATTCAGAGTTTCTTCAGCCCTTGTGGTGACTAACCTAGCAGAATTTATTGGTGAATAGTTCAATTTGCTTAAATGAGCTGATTTTCTTGAGTAGGAAGAAATTACTTCTTATTTAATGTCTCAGATTTAGTTCAACTGAAAGGCCAAATCCACATTTGCACATTTGACTTGTTTTTCTTCCCAAAGGCTTGTTTAAGCACTGGGTGAATAGGAGACACCCAGGATTTGGCTGAGGGAACTGTTTACAGGGACTTAATTTGCTGGAGCTGGGGCAAAGAGTTGCATTTAAGAGAGGTCTAAAAACTCAATTTTGAATCAGATAGGAAACAAAAGTTCCTTCTTCCCCCCCCTTTTTTTTTCTTCCCCCCTCCCACCCCAGGTAGAAATAAGCGCTTTAGAATATCTGAAACATCTACCAGTATCATTTCACTGCTGAGAATTGGGTAACTGTGTAAAATTATATTGACCTGAGGGGATTGAAATATAGAAGTGGCCGTGCGCTTAACTGTGCAGGAATCAAACTGTTTTACTGATAACATTTTATTGATTCATCTTCTCTTGGTGTTACAAGTAGCCTGAAGCCTGGCAAAATGAGCTGGCAATGTTTCTGTGTTGTGGACGTTGCAGTATTGCAGCTCTTCATAGGTATTGAAATTTTATATATGGGCTGAGAGCTCACGTAATTATTGTGATTTGTAATGACTGAGACTGCAGATGGGGCTTCCCAGAGGCTTCATTTCAAGCTAGATAACTGGTAATTTCTCTTTTCTTTTTAAGAATCTGTTGTCCCTCCTTTTCTCTGCAGCTGCTGAGGTTTTTCTCTGTGAAAAGCTGAACCGTATCTCTGACTTAATGAAGATGCGTAAAATGATTGAAATTGCTCTAACAAGTGCTCTATCCAGGGCAGCAATGAAAATGTGTCTTGCTGTTTGCAAGGGATACTTTGTTCTTTTCATAAAGGAACTGTGCTTTACCACCATATTATAAAAATAATAACAATAAAAAATAGCCTGCTTCTGACAAAGCTTTAAGAAAATGAACGGCTTAAAAGACCACAATGGCAGATTGTGAGTTCAACCTGCATGTGTTGACTAATTAAATTCTTTTGAAAGAGCTAATTTCATGTATTTTATTTAATGAAAGCTTATTTAAGATTTTAATGATGTGGGTCTTTTCTCTTCAGCAGAATGCCATATTGACTCATGACATATTTTTACACAGGCTTCACTGTGCTGTGAACAACAGTGGTTGGAAATGTGAGCGCTTGATAAAGTATCATTAAATTAGCTTATTGTAGTTGCAGATTTTTATTATGCTACTTTGCTGAGATATGAATTGATCGCGTTGTACTTGCTGGTTTTAAAGGTGCAGCATTGTTATTGATTGTGCTGCTTTATCTCAGGTGTTCCATCAGCCTGCTGGCAGGCTGGTTCCCTCTACGGTTTCAGAAAGTGCCGGCTTTCTGCATTTTTTTAATTCTGTGCCTTTGGGCTGCGTGCATGTCTTTTTTTTTATTGTAAAAACCCTAAAAGGGATCCTGTTTTGGGGTTGTACTGAGCCCTTGTGCTCAGCAGCTCTGCAGTGTCCTGGGGCTGTGGGTGCTGCTGCAGGGAGGTGAAGCAGTGGGTGGAAGCACTGCTGGATGGGCTGCTGTCCTCAGCTGATTTCCAGGGAATTAGTGAGATTTACCAATGCAGAGGGAAAAAACAGTTCTGCTCAAACTCTATAACGTGTGCATTTGGAGCAGGAGTTTCATCTGTTGGTGTAATTGTTGGTAATGTGATGTGTGTCACAGATAAAGTCAGAAAAAACAAGAGCCTACGTCTTGGTTGGTCAAAACTTTCAGGTATTTTTCCACATGAACTTGAGTAGTGGATTTCTACAAATCTTGGAACTCCCAGACCTATTCCAATACTAAATGTATTGGAAACGGATTGCTGTCGAGGCTTGTCCATCTAATTAAATTCCCTTATTAGCACCAGAGCTGCAGTCTTCCAGAGAAGACATTAGTTGAATAATCTTTCCAACTTATCTAGGTTAAAACTAGACAACCTTTCGTAAAATGCTGAGCTGAAAGTTCAGCAACAAAATACGTAAGTTCTAGTCCTCCTTTTTGTGTGATCTGTGGTAATCCAATATATTCTTTAAATACAAAATGGTATTTCAGCTGTTCTGTGAAATATTTGCAGACTTCAATTATCACAAGCTCTTGATGCCACGAGGACTCTGTCACCTCACACTTCAGGCTGAGGGCAGTCCAGCAGTGATGGCTTTCATGCATTAATAAAGTCTGTCATGATTCATTTTGGAGTATTCTTAGCCAGATGTAAGAATCTTCTTGTCGTAAAGTCCTGCTGATCCACAGAGGTTGTTTGTGCTCTGTACTGGTGATTGCTGTATTTTTACAGGAGAAGGGCATATCAGGATTTTGACAGAGAACCAAAACATGCGAGGTTTAGTAAGAGCCCTGATGGATTTTCCAACAGGTGGGTGATTTGGCCTTGGAGGGAGCCAGCAAGTGAAATGAAATAAGCTTTGACCCTTGAGCTTTGCAAAGGGGATTGAGTGACTCCCAGCAGAATCCACTGACCCTCTGCAATGTGAGAGCTCCCAGGGGTCCCACTGCCCCTCTGCTCCCGTGGGAGGGCAGGGATGGGGCAGGTGGGAATGCCTTGTTTCCTTCCAGCAATGGAAGGGAAAAGTGTCTTTGTGTCAGACAAAAGACCCACACTAGCTCAGGGCTGGGAATGGAGAGCTTCGTAATAACACTGAGCAAGAGATGTTTAAAAATTGCCTGAAGTTTCAGGAAACAAGATATTTGTGCTAATTAGACTATTTGCCTGTCATCTTTATTCACTATTGAAATAACAAAAAGCCCTCAAGTGAAATCAAAGTGTGGTAGAACATATTTCTTGAGTCTCCTTGATCAAAGCTTATAGAAGGAGGGGAATAGTGCTCCTAACTATTTCCTCAAATTCAGATGTGAGATATATTCTCTATTGTAGTCCTCTCTTTTGAGGACTTGTGTATAACCTGTGGCAAAGTGATGGATGTCTGTCAGGTATCAGACATCCTGCTCCTTTCCAGGTGTACTTGTGATGAATTACTATTAGTTCTGTCAGGATGTGACAGAAATAAATATCTCCAAATAGAAACAAACTGCAAACTAAATGTGAATAGTTTTGTTCTTACTTAAGGGCTAACACTGGTTTGGTTGTGCACTTTTTTTCCTCTATATCTACCTCTTGATCTTTTCTTAGATTGCAAATAATCTCTGAGATGGAGATCACCATTTCCCTGACCTGAGTTTATAAAGCAAATGGCATAGTGGGATCCTGGCCATGTGTGGGGTCTCTCAGCTTTTATCTTGAAGTCAATAATTATTAAAACAAACAGGAGATGCCTTTGGGTGTCTGTTCAGTCTCCTGCTCAGATGATGTTGTAGAGCAGGGTGATACAGAAATCTGTTTAGGAATTTTTGGTGTGTTATCTTTTGGTTTGGATTTGGGGTTTCTGTGTCGCTGTTCTCTTTAAGGATGTGGTTTCTTTCAGAAAGGGAAGAAGGCACCCTCTAGACCTGAATAATTGAAAAAGGAGATTCTTCAAGCTTGATCATCTATGAATGGGAGAAAGTAATAAAAGAGAAATGGAAGCTTGCACCTCTCTGGAGCCAGGTGGGAGGCAGTGGTTACACACGTGGCCTTCAGAGCAGGACAGACAAGCAGAGCTTGCCCAGCTGCTCCTGTAGCGCTGGAAGTTTTCCGTGTCCAGTTGTGCAGTCCTGAAGGAGGACTGGAAAACACCCAGGAGAATGGAAAGAAGTGTGGAGGCATTGTGACACGAGATAAGGGGGAATAACACCTGCAGTGGCAGAGCTCACGTGCTGCCAGCCCCTGAGGCACATCTTACTCCAGTCTCAGCTTCGGCACTGGCACCAGAACCTTCAGCAGGAAGCAGCTGATTGCTTTGTTTCTTTTCATTGTGCACCTTCTCAAGAAGGGAATGAAAGGATTCCTCCCTAGGTGTGTTACTCAGACACTGACGTGGAGGCTCATTACAGAACCCAGCACAGCCTACTGAGGAGAACAAGGCAGCAGCCCCATCTGATCCCCCACCCAGACACGCTTCTGCCAAGCTCAGGAATGCCATCAGCTGAAGGATTTCCTGCTCTGGGAGTTCCTCACCTGTGCCTGTGGAGCTGACTCCTCCGGAATTTGCAAGCCACAAAGTGTGTGTCATTTCTGCACGTGTGACTTTAAAGGATATTTTAAAATTCGTGTCCTTTAGTCCACTACTCCTGAATCGTGTTTTAAAGAAATAGGTCAAATCAATGGGAAGAAGTTGTCAGAATGTGTTTATTGATCTGTAAAGAATAAAGATGAAGGTTCAAATTTGGGTGCTCTGTGTGGTTTTGGATTAGCCACAACTTGATTTTTAGATCGGTCTTTTGAAATTTGTCACCATTAAAAAGTTATAGCTAAATGTCTTTCAAACTTATGGATTTTCTCTTCTTTCCCTTCTTTGCTCAGCTAGATGAGTGCTCAGGGAAGGGTGTGCACTTCTCAGAGGCACGCCCAAAACTGGAGATGAAAAGGAGCATGGGGAACTAGGAGGGTTCAGTCAGGTGCCTGCTGGGTTTCAGGAACAGTTTAATTTATGGTGATAACTTCTCCTCAGCAGTTGACTTGCTGTGACCTTAAAGAAAGCTCTTGCAGACGGAGCTTTCACTATTTCTGGGAAAAGTTATGTACTTGGTGCATGTGTGGTTTACTGCCACAGATGGGTCCCCCTGAATTTGGAGGCCAAAGGCAGTAGCAGAAGGTTAGGAGATGGCACTACTGCATAGTAAGTTTCTAAAAACAAACCCATCAGCTTTTACCAGCACCCTGTAAGGTCTGGTTCAAAAGATATTTAAAAACTGTAAAAAAAAAAAAAGTAAAAATAAACCACAAACACACAAGAAAAGGAAAAAAAAAGGATGTGTTTTCCTGCTTGCATGCAAGTATCCCTGAAAAGTTGATGGGTTCATTTTTACTTATTTATGGGCAAATTACAGAGGTGCATCTGTTCCTTCTCTGTATACAGCCAGGCATCTCAAATTTCTAAGATACTTTTTGACATTCTTTGAAGATTTAATGCCAGGTGGAAGATCAGTTAGAATTACAGATATCTTGAACTTTGAAAATAATGCTTCTGCTGAAAACTTTTTTACTTTTGCTCCCAACTTTAATGAGGCACAGTCTAAACATCATAGTAACTGAAGCAGCAGAAAGGGAAAAAAGAAAGCCAACCCGACAATTCACAAGAAAATATTTTCACATGTTTACAGTAGAGCAAAATATTTGTGCTGTGTTTATTTAATTCAAATGCTTAGAACTATGTCACGTTATAAAAATAGTATTACTGAAGTAAAACAGTAGCCTGCAAACCAGATACCTGAACACTCAGCTGGAATCCAGTTTTTACAATTTTCACAAGTTGCTTATACTGCTGTCACAAAAGAGGGCAAATAATTTTAGATAAAGCTCTCTCAGCCTGCCATTAATTGTGAGAGCTAGGCTTGTGCCTTTAGATAGCAAACAACCTGATTTGCATGTGCCATCAGGTGTCCTGTAGCCCTTCCACATCCTAATTGTGTCTGCCAAGGGGGAGTTTTGGTTTAGAGATCACACCTCTGAAAGTGGAGAACACCAGGCTGTGCCTCACTGGGATTTTGCTTTGCTTTGCATTGCCTTTTTTTCTTTAGATTCAATCACTCATTCAAGTAAGTGTATCTATAGACACACATACATATATATATAGATAAAGATATAGATATATATACACCCCCTTTGAAAGCTTGGCCTGAGGAATCTGACACTGCCCATCAGTTAGTGGATTTTGCTTAGTAATTGCTTCATCTATTCAATACCATCGAAAATACCCTTGAGCAGCACATAGCTGCAGGGGAACAACACTCTAAAGCAGCAACCTAATTAATGAATCTTATTGCCACTTAGACGAGCATTATCCAGCTGGCCTTGGCTGTCAGGATGGATCTGTTCTCACGACGTTGTGTGTTTGTCCAGGAAAGTGGTGCCATTATAAGAGAAATGAATGAGGTGGGATTGGTGTGTTTGGGACTGTGGAGGTGGCAGGTTCCCTTGCAGTGTGCAGTTGCAGTCCTGATGGTGCAGGTGTCACCAGCATCTCGTGTCTGCCTGGAACAACAAATGAATTCTCCTGGCTTTTATCTCGGTGGCCGTGACCGAGATTATTCATTGCGTTCAGATGAAGTGAAAACAAAGTAGTCACAGCCAGAGCTGAAAGCAGGCAAATTGCTTTCATACAGTGGAAGGGTGAGCAAAAGTGAAGTAGGAAAGGATTTTCTTTTTCATTTAGTATTTTAAAAAGCACAAGCTGCTGTGTGTGTCCAGAGAGCACCTGGGTTTTTGTGAATGTGTGTCTCCAGCAGAGTAATTTGAGCAATCATACCTGCTGGTGATGTGTGTTTTCTGAAGAACTTGCGAAGGAAGTTATTTTCATAATTAATTCTTCATTGCTACCTTTAAAAATATTGAATGCTGTGTTTGGGATCTGTATTGCTGAAATCATTCTACCAACAAAAACTGTAGCTGTGGTTGCAAGTCAGAGATTGTGTTTCTAATTGAAGTCATTGAAAATTTACTGAGCAATCAACAAATAAAAATTCTGAGATTGCACCAGCCCATTTTTTGATGTCCTTCCAACCTTGGTTAGTCTGTGATGCTGTGAAAAAGGCAAAAACACTTCTAAGAACTTCCTGTTCTAGCAAGGACTACAACAACCTGCTCTTCTTTCAGGAGATCTTTCCTGAATGATGCCAAACCTATTGCAAAACCCAGTTCTGCAAGTCCCCACTATCTATCACACGGGATAGGAGACCCCATGTTAAGGACCTCCATATTGTTTATTAATCCTTTACCTTTCTGTGGGGTTTTAAAACATAATTTTCTGCTTCTCAATGGAGTCTTGCTGAAACCTGTGATTTCTACTTGGCCTTAGGAGAGTTCTTCAGATAAAATAATTTTCATTCGAAAATTCCTCTGATGGGCTTATGAACTTTTAATGTGAGATCATCACTGAGCCTTTTTTGTGTTCTCTGAAGTGACCTTGGCACGTGGTGGGTTTTGATCCTGGAGCATCTTTCCTGGTTTGCATGTTGGTGATTCTTGTGGCAGCTTCTCAGCTTCAGCCTGTTCCTGCTGCCCCAGCTCCTGCCTGAGCTGCTTGGCCTGGCTCGGGTCTGCCCCACTTCTGCCATCCCTTTATAGCTGCTTCAGGCTTTCCTTGTCTACTTTGTGGTGTCAGCTCCTTCTCTTCTCTTTTTTTTTTTTTTTTTCCATTAAGGGCAACACATGAACACACCTCAATGGGAAATTTTCTGAAGAATTTTTAATGCCTGCAAGTGGCACTTGAGTGGCTAATTCCTATAACTCCGGCAGTCAGTTGATGAAGCATTCTTTGCCTTATGATTTGAGTAATAGAAGTAGCTGCATCTGTGGTTATATATCAGAAAAATAGCTTACCCAGCTCTTTTCAGTCCCTTTGATTCATTGGACGTGGCCACAACTCTGTTTAGTGCTGGTCAGTCGTTTTCGAGTCAGTGAGCATCTGGGTTGGTCATTAGCCAGCAGAGAAATCAATTAGGGCTGGTGGGGGGGAGTTTGGAGGAGAGGATTGAAATACACGAATTCTATTGATCCATTGTCCTGGGTAATCAGCATCCCCACGGGCAGATCTTAAAGCCGTGTGAGGGCTCCATGGAAATTCCTTTCTGCTCTTGCACCTCTGTTCAGCCAAAACCAGATCCTCCATCCAGTCAGCAAAGATGGCAACTCTCCGAGGTTCCAAAATCCCAACTTTGATAAAGCCACGAGCTAATTAATAAAGCATAAATTGTTAGCATTTTTCTGTGGAGCACTGCCGAGTCTCCATTATTTTATTTAGTGTATTTGTCTTAAAGTGATTATGTTACTAATTATAAGGCTCACTAGTCTGTTTAACAGGAGTCCAAATAATTATAATTTGTTTGCATTCCCACCCTGTGTATTTTCATGCAATAAGGAAAACATTTTGTTGAATGATTAATCTTGTGCATGCCTCTCTGTATATTGAGGGAAATTAAATGTCTCATTTTTGTTCTAAAGGAGAGATTTCTGGTTTTGCTACTCTTTTTCTCAAGGTGCATTGGTAAATTCTGAGGATAAAGCCACAGTGGGGATGATGGGCTCTTAGGGATGGAACTCAGTATGTTCCAATAAAGTCACAACAAAATTCCTTTTGGTGTCAAATGCTTTTGCATAATTTGTGTTAAAAAAAAAAATGGGTTGAAGTTCTTATTTACAGGCTATCTTGAAGCAAAAGAAATCCTTCAGCCTTGGAAGCAATTTGGCAGCCAAGTTCCATTGCTCTTACTGGAGTAATTTGAAGGACAGAATTCATAACAGGCTTTTCAATAAATGCTCAATTTAGGGCACCTTGGAATCAGCAGCAGCATCACAAAACCCTGTGTGAACTTGGAACATCCAAAGAATGTGTTATTTAATGTTAGGAAAAAAATTGTCAAGATTTTATAAAAAGCTCAGCACATTGAGGCAAAAGTACTGAAGTCACTTTCAGAGCTGTACTTCAGAAAATGGCTCAAATGAGAAGTCAGCATTGTGAAGTTAACTCCTTGTTTTATGGCAGAAAAAAATCAAAAAAATAGAGTTCTGTCTAGGAATCTACTTGGAAGTTTGCTGAAGTTTCGGTAGCAAAATGCTTGCTTGGAAAAAAGACCCAGTAGAAAAATCACAATTTCAAACTCAGATAATAGTTTCTGAAAATAGCTGGGCTGCCAGAATGTCAGAGTCAGGAATGAGAAGATTGCTGAGGGGAAATGGCAGAGTAACAAGGGGCCTGAGGAGACGGGAGGAGCTCGCGGCATCATCTTGGTTTGAGGGAGAGAAAATTGCTTAGTGCTGCTTAGAGCATCTCTCATTCAAAGATCTCCAAGCTTGCTGAACCAAACATAATCCTTTGAATACAGGTAGAGACTGATGATCACTGTGCTTGTCCTCGTGGTGCTGCTGTCCCTGCCCTGGAGCATCCTGATCTCTGGGAATGGTGGCACCAAGGAGCTCAGCACGGGAGGGAAGAGGGAAAATGTAGGAGAGAAGAGGGAAAAGCAGGAGGGAAGAGGAAAATGCAGGAGGGAAGAGGGAAAATGCAGGAGGGAAGAGGAAAAATACTGGAAGGAAAAGGGAAAATGCACTTGGGAAGAGGTAAAATGCAAGAGGGAAGAGGGAAAATGCAGGAGGGAAGAGGAAAAATACTGGAAGGAAAAGGGAAAATGCAAGAAGGATGAATGAAGATGAAGGAGGGACAAGGGAAAATGCAAGAGGGACAAGGGAAAATGCAAGAAGGATGAGTGAAGATGCAGGAGGGACGAGGGAAAATGCACTTGGGAAGAGGCTGGGGTGACAGAACACACTGAAATGCCATCACTAAATTCTGGACACCACCATGCTTCTAAGGAATAAATAAATAAGTCATCAAGTCCAGGTGAAGATATTTCCTTTCTTCTGACATTCGCGTTTGTTATTCTGCCAAATGTTTCCTTTACTTGGGAGAAAATTGGAGCAGCCAAGATTCTTAATATTAAAAGACCTCAGCGGAACTGTTAAAATTCCATTCTGTTCAAAATTTTAATGCCAGTTGGCTGTATTATCTCTTTATAATTTTCTTCTTCAGTGCATACGTAACTGCATTAGTTGGTCATTTACCAACAGACTTGAAAGACCAATACCATTAGCTGGAAAAATAGCTAGAATTTTTTTCATGTAGGAGAAAAATGGAAGTGTTGCTTGCTTTTTGATGATGGTAGTAGTGGTAGTATTTATCTTTTTTCCTTTTATTTTCCCCCACACTTCCCCCATAAAGCATGAACTCCAATTTTATCTGCATCAGTGTGAATAAAAGCAGTGCATCCTCAAGCGAGATGCATAAATACAACCCCTTTTATTACACGAGTAATAACTGCGCTCACAGCTCTCGTAAGAGCTCTTACAATGCATGAGCAGGTCCTGAGAGCACATTTGTCGTGGTAATTCCAAATGCAGACCTTCCCTGCAGAGTTTGCAGAAAGACCTGGTGTCGCTGTGGGTCACTATCAATCACACACGACACACGTTCTCAAGAGAAGGCTGAAAGAGCTTTGTTCAATTATCTGACTCCATATTTATAGTATTTCCACATGGACCAGGGATTGG
>VYXF01008538.1:675569-714192 GCA_013397295.1 Polioptila caerulea
TCCCAAGAGAAGGAATTTCCAGCGACCTTGTCTTACCATAAACAAGCTTCTAATAATAGCATCAATTCATGAGAAAGTTAACTCAGAACCACCAAACATTGAGTTCAAAAGTGCCCGAGAAAACCTGAAAGAATCAGGGCGACAGACCTGGTGTGTGCAGGTCACACTTGGGGTGGAGGGCTGGGACAGGAGGAGGGGGAGCAGCTGATGAACTCTGGTGTTAATCCAAATCCTTTCCCCCAGCCCTACAAGCAAAATGTTGTTTGATCAGTGCTGGTAATACAATGTCAGGAGTTTAGGCAACATCAAACTGTTTATGCCGAGCTCCCTGAACCAGAAGGAGAAGGAAAGTTCCTAATGAACCTCCTGGAGAGCTGAGCCCCAAGCCTTGGGTCTAGCACTGTTTTTTCATGTGATGCCAGACGGCTCTAAATAGATCTTAAAGCAGCTCCAACAGTTTATGCTGTTTAATAAATCTAATCTGTGAAACAGGTCACGTAAAAAAAAACAAAAAAAAACTTTTCTTCTAATTACAGTAAGATTTTATTGAATGCACATTATACATATAGATCATAATACTTATTAAAAAAAGACTATTAAGATTTTACAGTTCAAGATTTTACAGGCAATGGGAACAGTGGAAGCCTAATGCTTTCTGAGAATCATATCTGCATTAGCAAGATAAAGGACAATTTAGGAAGATTACAAAAGCAATGATTTAGAGTACAACATAAAAATCTGCTGAGAACTAATTCGCAATGCCAGCTGCTGCTAAGCTTCTTAATCTTTATCTAGTTCAATTAAAATCTGAATGTTTGGGATTTCATTAACAACTGGGGACTTGGAAATTACATGCACTTTTACACTGTATTCAACTGCTTATGCACGTTACTGGAAGTTGCCCGAAATGTCTTCAGGTAGACTTGAGATATAATTAAAACTTAAGTACTTAAAGGATAATGCAGAGGTAAAAGAGGATTATTTTAATTTTTCTGTCAGATCCAATTGACAAAAAAAGAATCTCGCACGAGTTGAAACGAGTTGCAAACCAATCAGAATTTTAATGCAGGGGATATTTATGGACGATTGTGCAATCAGATGTGCAGATCAAACAGGCTCATTGGAGGGCGGAGTGAATCAGATATTGTAATTGTGCCCTGTGCTGCTTCTGTTTTTTTGTGGAAAAACCACTTCACATCTATCGTTCACTTCTGTACTGATGTAACCACGCTGCTATCAATTAATTATGCATTTCAAAGAATCTGCAAGTAGGCCTTTCTAAAATTAAACTAAGCAAAGTGATGAACAAGCTTTTAATCACTTAATACTGTGTATAAAAAATAGTTTCTTTCCATTAATTCCTCAAGAATAATTCTTCTAAAAGTTTTTCAGAAATAGAAAAAAGCTTTTTTTTTTTTTTCTTTTCCTCATTGCTTGTCTCCTGTTTTCCATGAAAAATTTACCCATCATTGCCATATTTCTGATTTAAAGGAGGGAGGTGGAATAGCATGAGCAACTCTGTATTTTGAAGCAGTTCATTGAAGATTTGGATATTTGGTGGTGTACAAGAACACTGACTTTTTCTTGCCTGTGTGATGGAGCAGATGTCATGCTGGCTGTGGATGTCATGCTGCATTTCCAAGGAGAGCTGAGTGCTGATAGAATTGCCACGGGCATTTATTTATCTTTTTGTTCATTAGAAGCATGGTGGTGTCCAGACTTGAGGGTTTCTCAGGGTCAGGGGCAGCACTGTGGGATCTGCTAGTTAAGCTCTGGGTCAAATCCTGAGCTGGTTGAAATTTTCAAACTGGAATTGATTTCTTTCTTTGTTATTACTCAGTTCTAATGATCTGAGGTGCCATGGTAGGATGTGGAGGTAAGAACATTTCCAGAATGAATGAGGGTGGTGATGGTGGTGATGTTCCTCTTGGAAATGTTAAGAGGTGTAGTGCTGCAGGATAATTGGTGCAAGACTTAGCCTGGACGTGTTTAAATGGTGTGTTTGGATCAAGTTAACTTGTAAATGATGTCATGATAAGAAGAAATCGTTCAGTAGCAAAATTTCTTAAAACGTTTGGGGAGTTGATGTTAACTTTTGTCATGGTGCTGTTCTTAGCAAAGGAAGAGAGTGAGATTTTGCCTGCCTGGATACTTAAAGAGTTTTTTCTTTTCCCTTTTTTTAAAAAATAAATCATGCTTGGAAGGCAAAACCAATGTGTAGGATTACTGCTATATATAACTTTAAATAAAAACCAAATATTTTCTGCACCTCCCTGCTTCCATCATACTTTTAAGTGGAAACATGTGATCAGGTAACCCAAGGCAAGTGGAGAAAAGTGAAAAGGAAGTGAATTTTGAGTTGGGCATAGTCTAGCCACAAGGGTAGCTAATATGTTCTGCTGTCCTAGCTGTGCCCAGAAACTTCTTCATATGCCAGAAAAGGGGATGCAGATACCTGCTGAAAGTCATTATTTTAAGCAACTTTTTATCATGAAGTTGTGTATTTGGCAGGAAGGGCAACCAACTTGCAGAAATTTGTATATGGTGATTTTCCTGCCCCAGCAAACGTTTGGATTTTGTGTTTTAAATAGTGATGCTTTCTTGTATGAATAAGTGGTTTCAGAATTAAAAATACACGTTGGGAGTTTGCATTTAAGGGCTGAAGTACAGATGTGTGAGTACAAGAGTTAAGTACCCCTGAAGCATCACTGAAGTGTGTCTCGGGCTGTGTGCGAGGGGAATCTCAGCTGGTTTCCAGCCAGGATTGCTGGGCTGGAGCTGCAGGGCAGGGAGGGGATGTGGGGTGCAGGATTCCTGCAGGAGGGATCTGTGTGTGTGGCAGGCTCTGGTCTTGGGGAGGGGGTGGATGGGGGTGCCACGGTGAAACATTGAAGGTGTGCAAAAAACAAACAAACAAAAAATCTTTCCACTAATTTGAACTGGAAAGATCGGAATGTTTATTGCATTGCTGGAGCACAGTGGACTTGTGTCTTAAAGACCTGTGCTGAGTATACCAAGCTTTGATTTTCTATTCATTTCTAAAAATTATGTGTATTCATAAAGTTGTCTAACACGCCTACACGTGCTCCTCACCTGTCCCTGTGTTGTGTGTAAATTTGTTGGATTTCTGCTGCAGTTGCACTGTTCTCTTTTCACTGAGGTCCTTTTGATTTGAGTCAGTGCTTGTGTGGGAGGAAGTAAAGATGTCTTCCTCACCACTTTGACTTGTTGCCAGGTCTTTGTGACTCCTTGGTTATGGTTTAGGGTGGTTTTTTTGGCTCTTGAGTACTGAAAGTTTTTGTTTTCTGATTTCTTACAATGCTTAGTGTCAGTTCCATGATAGATTGTTTTGCTCTATACCTATCATGTATTAATGATTAAACCCTTAATTTCTTCTTTGATCTTTTTGTTAATACACTAGGCCCTGCTATGTGATGCTTTGCTTATATTTTGTTGGATAGATTTCTAATTCTTAAATGTTTAACCTTTTGACTCAACTGGAGCTCCTGTCCCACAGCTTTGGCAGGGACACCCCAGCGAGCCCTGGCTCAGCACTCCATCCTCAGTGGGAGCAGGGCTGAGGGGTTTTTGGTCTGGGGCTGATCCTGTGCCTTCAGTGAATTCTGATCTACCTATAACTTTCCCCATCTGAGTGCTGAGCTGTGGGAGAAAGGAAGATAAATTACAAAAGAAAGACCTCGCAGAATCAGGCTTTGCTGTGCTAAATTAATAGCCAGCTAAACATTTCTGTGTGCAGTTAAGTAGCTTGCAAGTTCTCAGGTGAAAACAGTCCTGGGATTGAGAGCTCCTTAACACCACCAACTATTCCTGGGTGAAAAACAACTGCAGCTGCAGTGAACAAGAAATCTCATGGGAATCAGGGAGCAAAATCTGTAAACTAACCAAGAATAGGGAGATCTCATGGACAGGTAAAACACTTTCTACTGACCAATGAGTGAAGTGCACAGCTTTGGTGAAAGGAATGTGGGAAAGGGAAAACACGGCTGAAAGAAAAGATATTTTCTGCCTGGGAACCTTTGGTAGTTATTCTGTCATGACTGTCCCAACAGCAACACTGAACCCAGTGAGATACACAGTATTTCATCTGCAGAGATCTTAATTTGTCTGCTGGGGTAGGTGTCCTCAAAAGAGCAGAAAATCTGCCCTTTCCTCTCGACTGTGAGGTACATGGAGTTTTTAGAGGCATTTCTCTAATTCTGGAGTTCATTAGCTGCTCCTAGAATGGATCAGCCATTGCTGAGGTGTCCTGGTACAATGATCTGACCTTGGGCTTTTACTCCTTGGATTTGGGTCCTGTCAGAGGTGGAGGGGTTGTTACCGAAGATTAAAATCAGCTTCCTTCCTTTTTTTCCTTGTGAAGAGAAAACTGAAATAAATAAAATGAAGGGTATTGATACATCGCAAATGGAAACAGTAAATGTGTCACTGGGGAGATGAGTGGGAGTTGAGAGCAAAGATAACTGCAGACATGAGAATTATCTGTACGTTTGGCTTCAGATACTGCAATCTGTGCCACGGATTGATCCTGCAGGAATAATAAATACACATTATCTGTAATTATTCTCGAACTTCATAAACCTTACTTTAATAACATCCTTTGCATCTTTTTTTTTTTTTTTTCCTGAGATCTTTTATTTTTATGACACTGTCAGGCTTTTTAATTTTAACTCCAAGAAAATTGCTCCAGCTGTTAAGGATTTTGTCCCACTTCTGTTCCCTGGAGGCTGGGAGTTTCCTTTGGAGAGTTCAGGTAGCAGGTTGGAAGGTTTCTGTGTCTGAGATGATTTTTTTTTTTTTTAAAGATTGCAGGCAGTGAATTTGCAACTTTTATTACAAATACAGTTTTAGGTGTAAAAAATACTTATTTTTTTAATTTACATCCTACAGGTTTTTTTTAAAAATTTTTTAAATATGATGTCAGATAGGAAAAAATGTTCTTGTTGCATGTTTTGTAATGTGTTCTTTTATCAGTGGACACAGTTGAGTGGTGTTTGAGTCACCAGCCCTCCCATGGTTGCACATTGAGCTGGGATCAGCATGGATATTGAAACTGTTTATTGGGTTTCTTCTGCTGTTATAAGTGTGATCACATTCCATGATGTCCTGAGGTCTTAAAATAGTGAGAAACAACAGTAAGCAAAATTTCAAGTTCAGCTTTTCTGAAGAGCAGGAATCAAATATCAGCCAGTGCATTCCTGGTGGTGTCCTGGCCGTGTGGTGGGAGCTGGGGATGCAGTTGGGTTTTAAACCAAAATTTGTGCACAGTTTTATTTCCTAAAAGCAAAACAATCCCTCAAACTTCTCTCCTTGCCATCACTCAGGTCTCCCCCACTTCCCTAATGTGGGTACCCAGCTGTGGGCTCCAGGCCACATCTGCCCAAGTAAAATTGGCTGCATTTGTGGCCATGTGAGGGACTCCCAAGGGGAGCAGGAACACGAGTTTTAGTGAAAACCTCAAATGTTCCACTCGTCCAGAATAAAAGATTCAGTTTTCACGCTAATGTACTTGTTAAAAAAAAAGTAAATTTTTAGTATGAAAAGTAAAACCAGACCAATAAAAAATTCTCTAACCTCTTTTTCTCTTTTATAAAATGAAACTGGAGTGATTCTAAATAAATTCTGAGGAATTTTAGCCATTGAGTTGATTTTTTTTTTCCTCTCATACAGTTTTAATTTGAAATTTCGCATTTGCTAATAACACATTTTTACTCTATCTGAAGATTGCCATCTACTGGCATGTAAGAGCTTTTGGGGTCTCATAATGTTCATAAATTTGAAAATCCAATAAAGTTTGTTATTTTCTCCGTTGATTTTGTTGATTGCATTATGCTTTGCAGGGTAGGGGCAATAGTAGAGGAAACATTAGCAGCATTTACTTCATCTTACCAAGTGCTGTGCAATGTCTGCTTAATTAAAAGCACATTATCACAACACATTGATGCTTCCCACATGAATGAGCTCCCCATTCCCCCAAATTAAGCCATATTTCATAAATCTAGCCTATAAGAACAGAAGAACACATTAATAAAAGGTTAAAAACACACATTTTTTCCTAAGCATTTGAAGTGATTCTGACCTTCTGGCATGGTAACAGTTAGGTAGCTCAATAAACCACAGGGGGTAGAATTTAATTCTGTAATTCCAAAATTGTGGGAGACACCTCTCCCTCCTCAAGTTAATTTGTAGTTAATCCTTAAACTCTTTGAATTTCTAGCCCTCGATGCCTCCCAGCAGAGCACAAGGTCCTCCAGAGGAACTCAATTTTATCCCCAGCAGCTGTGAGGGGGCTGATGCCACATTGCCCAAGCTGTGAGCAGCCAGGGGCTGTGACCCTGTGCTCCCCTGGCACACCTGAGCCAGCATCACCTCCCAGGCTGGAGTCAGCTGTGGCACTGTGGGGCTGATGGATTGCAGGTGTGTGACCTGGCCAGAAGGAGGCCTGGGGAGGGCTGGCAGTCAGTGCTTGCTGTGGGGAGCTGAGGGCTCAGGCTGTGTGTCTGGCTGGGGCTGTGACTCTGGAGCAGGTGGGAATACCCCAAAGGTAATCAGAATTCTCTTTTCTTTGTCTGGTTCTTTGATATATCATGATGGTGAGGTGCTCAGTGTGCTGCCTTGTCTGTATTTTCCATTTACATGTTCATTTTCTGCAAGGAAGGGCTTGGGTGCCTTGGATGTGGCTTTGTTTTCCTTTCCAGGGATGGGGCACCTAAAACTCAGCTCTCACTGAGCTGGCTGATGTCCTGGGCTGCCAGTTGTGACCTGTGTGGAGTGACAGCTCTGTGAACAAAGGTGTTGTGGCTGTGTAGAAGGGGCTGTGCTGTTTTTTGGTGACGGGGTGGGAAGTGATGGGGGTGTTTTTGCTTGTGGCAGTGCTGACCACAGGAGCATCAGCACTGAGCTGGTGGGAGATGGGAAGTGTGGATGTGCTGCTGGGTTTTCAGCTGCTCTGAGGAGCACAAAGAACCTGCCTTGCTCTGTGTCTTGGGGGTGAGGTGTGGGTGGCATGTGGTGAGGGAGCTGGTGCTGTTCTGTACCTCCCTGGGCTTCATGGACCTGCAAAGGAAACAGTTGTGCAAACCCTGTGTAACTTGCAGAGATGCAAACTAAAGCTATCCTGGGGCTGCCTTCACATACATGCACTGTGGCTGTTGATTTCCTATCTGCTGTTCTGATTTCATTTGGGTATTTGTTGCATTTCTGTGTTAGTTGACTTGATGGTGTTCACCCCTCTTAGTATTTGTTGTTTCTCTCTTATATAAGAGGTCTGATCTGCAAAGAAGGATGAAAATAATGGTAAAACAACATATACATTTACATAAAAACACGTCTTGAGGCTCTTCTGTGTAAACTTTGTGAAGGGTTTTTATTTATTCTGGATGTTGTTGGCACTACACTTTGATTTCTGCTGGATAGAGAGTTGTCAGTTCCACACTGTAGATGCATTTGCTGCTAATTATAAACAGCCTTCTTGGCTCCTAAAGGCAAGCAGCCTTTCCACCATTTGCTCACATAAGCCTGTTTTACAGTTCTTTGGTGTATAAGTATTTGGAGTGTAGAAGAGTGGGGAGATTTATTGAGGGGCCATAAGGCACGAGCCTCCAACTTGCAGCTAAGCTGACTGTGAAGAGAGCTGGATGCAAAGAGTGAGAACAGAAATCTGCCTTTTCTGGGGTAGGCTGAGGGTGTTTCTGGTGTGCACCAGATCCATGTCGAGGTAGTCCTGACTGAAGTCCCTTGTGCCCAAGGGATGTGGCAGTGTGAGCCCAGCCATCAAACCAGCTGCTCCCTGTTCCATCTCCCTGCTAAAGACAAAATGTACCCCAGTTTATGGGGTTTTTTACCTCTCATCAGATAAATATTGACTTTCTCAGTTCTTCAAGCAAGTGCTGAATTCCTCCTCTTCTGTAACCATGTCTGCAAAGTAAATGCGTGTTTACAGTGGAAAATGGAGCAGCACATTAATGTGGTGATTGATTGACATGAAAATGCACTTCTGTGATTGATGAGACAAATGCACATTGCTCACAAAAGCTCTGAGGAAATGTGGTCTATACCATACTCATTATTACAGATTTTTTTAGTGTGGGTTTTTAATTTTTTTTTATTATAAGCAGTCAATTTACTTCCAATTATAGTATGAGCTGCAGTAGATCTTGCTGTGGTAGCGGTGCTTAATCACAGATGAACAGGCATAAATCATGTCAGACCAGTCTTGGCTGTGAAGGGATGGACCATTCATGAACAGAAGCACCTGCATGGGTGTGGTCTCCTCCATGGCACACACGAGTCTCATTTCCCTTAAGATATTCCCAGTGCTGGCATTGGCCTGTTATACATTTCAGTATCATTAGCTGCACTGTGGACTAAAAATTCCCTTGCCTGTGTGAATTAAAGGAGTAGTTGGAAGTTTCTCTGCTGCTGACTTGCCCCAAAATTCCTGCCAAAATGCAGATCACGAATTATTCAGGCATACACCTCTTCTGTGGATAAGTACATGAAAAGGTGGTGGGATGAGAATGTTAAATATGGGGAGAGACTCTTTAACTTCTTTTTAGCGGTGATAGAATCTTACCCTTGATGTGTCCTGAGCTGAATCTTAGCAAAAACTTCACACAGATAATTTCAAACTTGTGAATTACTGTTGCTCTTGTGGTTGAGGTTTTAGTTTGTTTGCTTGTTTCCTTATTTTTTTTTTTTTCTAGCAGTTGGGATGATTTTGGATGAGTCCTTCTTATATCTTCTGGATATTTAGCTCTCCTAAACAGTTAGTGCTCAAACACAGTTTTTATTTTAAGTGAAACTTAATAGATCTTTGACTGGTGTGTAGTAGGGGGAAGGGTAGAAAGAGGAAAGAAACTTGCCTCCTTTTCAGCTGCTTGATTTTTGGGGTTTTTTTGGGAAGTCTTTTCATTGAAAAATGCCTCATTTTTTGGGAAAACAAATCCCTGTTCTTTCTAAAGGTGCTGCAGACTGCCTTTTGGTGGTGATGATTTAGCAGGGTAGTTGTGTTATTGGTGGATTCCAATGTTATCCAGTAAATAAACTTGATAACAAATGAAATTAAACATGAAACTGAATAACTGAAGTATTTTCCCTGATTTGTTCAATGCTGTGAAAAGGGATTGATCAAATACCTGTTGCAATCTGTGGGAGCCTGTGACTCTGAGGGGTTTTGGAACAGGATTAAAGCTGTTTACAGCTTTTGGCTGAGTTTATTTACAGGAGGGTGTGCTCACAGGTCGCTGTGTGTTTGTCAGGCCCCTCAGATATTTGACTGGTGGCTGTGCCCATAAACCTGACCTTTTGTAACAAACAGAAAGGTTGGAAACTGCTTGGTCTCCAATGCCCAGCCTCTCTCACCAATACTTGTAGGAGCATTTCTCTCAAAACCAGAAGTTTTCTTGCTGTGTTTTGTTTGCTTCAATAGCTCCTTATCTCTGAGACCACAAAAATGAGTCTATGTCATGGCTCATTTACCATTTGTGTTTGGATTTGCATTCTGGAATGTGGCTCAGATCTTCTAATGGGTTCCTCCTGTGCCAGGGCACCTCTTCCTGGCTGCACACTATTACCTCCTTGCTGGGTGGGGATCTTAGGGTTGCCCTGAACACTCCCTTTTTGTGGGTCTAGAAATTGTGTATGGCCTTGGGAAGTTTTTGTGCAGTTCTTCCGTAAGTGGCAGAGATGATAAAACTTGACTGTGGCATTTCATGGACAAATTCATACATCCAATAACCTCCTTGCTGCTGTTGCTGTGTTAAACAAAACTGGGAATGTCCATCTGAGTGTTTAACTCAGTTCTCTGTTTCCTTGGGTGGAAGTTTGTTCAGTGAAAGCATTTTGTTCATCTTCTGTAGAACAGGCATCTTGTTCTGTACAGACCTGAACAGCTGTGGTTTCAAAAAAAAGGAATAAAAGATTTGCATGACTCTTTTTTAAAATTAGGAACTATAATTTATCTTTGTAGCAGGTTATGCAGCCTTGTTCCTTTTACTGGTAAAATAGAAAAGTTGATTGACTCAAGTATTTATTTTACCAGTTGATGAACTTCCCATGGCTAAATCTTTAGAGTAGTACTTGCACTGTAGTATGTACCCACCAAAGGGCATCCCAGGTCATGATTTGATCAACATATATTTATGCAATATATTGTTTATTGTATGAAAATTTGACCTCGTTAGCTGTAGTCCCTTTCCATCTCAGTTGTTATCTGAAGTGTATAATAATGAGGAGAACATCATCTCAATCTATCAGTGCAATCAGACAAAGAGATTCTGTTGCAAACTCGGGGAAGATTGTGTCCCAGATGGGAAGAGCAAATTTAATTACTGACAATGGAATGAGTATGAAATGTTTCTGCACGCACAGTTCTGGACAATGCGCTGCCTCAAACCCAGGCAACTTGGGTTTTGCAGCATTAGGCTGGGAAGAGTCAGAGGATGGTAATCCCCTAAACTGAGGCTGAGTGTGTGACTGGAAAGCTGGGGAAATGCTAATGAATTCATTGAGCCAAGTCGGTGAAATAGCTAAACATCTAAAGAGCAAATATCAAGCACTGATATTTATGTAGAGATAGCACAGAAAAACTGATCGCCATGGAAGGGCCCTGTAAAGAGAGAGGTTTTTTAAACATAGAGCTTTATTTTGGGTGTCTGCCTTACCCTGAGAGCTCACCTTGGGGGTGGTGGTATGGTTCACCTTGGGTGATAACGTATGCTTGTTGCTCTGTGGGAAACAAGTGTGGGTGTGTAAGGTAGGAGTCACCCAACAAATACTGCAGATATAAACCCAAAAATCTTAACTATGTTGCTGCTTAAGAGCTGTAGTTGGAGGCCATGTATCCAGGCTACAGCTGCAAAAAAACCTGACCAGAAGTTGATTACAGGCTCTAATTCTCCAGGAGTTGCTGAGCAGCTGCCTGTTAGCATCTCTCTTGCAATCCACGAGATGAATCCCTCGGTGTGCTGGAGGTAACGACCTTCTGGATGCTTTCTAATAAAACAATGAAGAGCTGACTTTATCATCCTTAAAGCAAATTACTTCTGCAAAATGCTTTACTAATACCAAGGGTGCTCTTTAGATAGGGATGTCTTCTATTAAAAAGTCTTGAATATTTTTCTGCCTTTAAGTGGAGAAGCTTTCTCAGGCCAGTGAGGTGTGCAGGAATAGCTCACAGAGAGAAAGCAGGGGTGTTTTCTGTCTGCAGGAGCTGTGCCATCAGATTGGTTTGGCTTAAGTTGTCTTAAGGTGCAGTAAATTAGGATTTATATTTTAACTTTATCCTCTTCAGCTAATTACATCACTTTCACTTCTGTATATGAATGAGCTTGGGTAAAGATGTGATAAGTCCATCAATGCCTTCAATGTTTGTGTCTGTGTGTGATGGGAAGAGGACAGTGATAACACTGCAGCACTGGGGTTTGGTGGGATGGAAATGGAGGCATTTCCTCATCAGCTGGAATGCCAGAGCTCCTGTCTTGGCGTGGATTCTGGTTCTGCTGGTGCTGCGGGCGGCTCCGTTCCCAAGTACTTCACGTGGCTGTTTATGTTAATATTGGCTAACAAGGAAAACACGAGGCCTGGCCCCAGTGTACTACCGTGGGCTTCCTGCTGGCTTGTTTACGCCTTCTCATCCCACAGGTTTGTCTGTTGTCATAGTTTCCATTTTCTTTCCGTTTTCAAAAGCAGGACAGGAGGTCTCTATGGAGACAGGCATCAGTTCCACTCCGTGCACTAAACTGTAGGGGTTGCTGTAAGAGCAGAGCTGTGAACACGCTCCATCCCCTGTGGAAGCCACGAACATTGCCACGCTGACATCTCCAGTCCCCAGAGTCACCGGGAATTAACATTTCAAGGTCGCAGCAGCTTCACTGTAACAACGCTGTCTGCTCTTACCTTCATAGGAGCAGCAAGATGGTCACAGAAACATCATCTCTGCACGGCACAACTCCAACTCTCAGGGCTTTTCTTTTATTGCAGAAAAGGCGCTGTCCTGATGTGTTCTCAGAATTGGTACGTGTGAATTTAATCTGAAACTGCAGAGTTAAATGGGATCCCAGTGACTGGGCCATGAGGGGGGAAAAAAGCTTTTAGGGGTGGCTTTGCCATGGAGAAGGATGTTCATGAGATCTCTTAGCTGCTGTGGGAATGTAGTCACTCCAGCTCGTACCCAGAGGAGCTGGGCTGCTGAGCACTCTTGTATAAAAGATGTGGCTTATGTCTCCTAACCCCTGTGAGCAACAAATCACTGGAGACAGGGAGGTATCTGTCTCACCTGCTGTCCTTGTTTGGGGCTGAATGTTGTTGTTGTCAGCCCTGTGATGGATATAATGGGAAATGCTGTCAGGGCTGGCTCCTACAACTTTCATTCCTGCAATGATGTGGTAGGTGTTACAGGTGTAATTTTCAGAAGTACCCAAGCAGCTCAGGAACCAAAATCTATCAGTGGTGTAATCACTGAAGTTCAGATTCCTGCATCACTCACTGCTGCTGGTGTTACTCTGTCACAGTTCTGGTTTGTGCCTTCCTCATCTGAAGTAGCACTGAGGACCTTGAGAAGTGTGTGTACATAAATACATACACGTGTATTCTTTCCTGTCTGCCTTTCGTGTGTGCTTATCTGTAATCACAAAGAGCTGTGCAGGAGAAGCCTTTGCTCTCACAGCAGATAAAAAGGGGAAATCATAACTGCAGATGATGTGAGAACAGAAGGATTGAATTGAGGAAGGTGGGTAGAATCTGAAAACTCCACCAGACAAGGAATAAGAGTTCCCTATTGTTACAGGTTCTGCAATTTTTCCCCAGTGTAAATGGCACTGATCTTCTAGAAGGTTTACTTTGGGGTGCTGAATGAACTGTTAGTCCTGATGCTGACAGAAGTATCGTTTCTTGTTAGTTTACAGCATATAAATGCAGTTGAATTTCAAAACCAGTTTCCTGGAGAGCATTCACCTGAGTACCTAGGTGTAGTTTAAATAGTACTCTAAGTGGAACCTTAAGGAATGGTTAAAAAAACCTGCCACAAATCAGTAATTGAAAGGTGGCACTATTTTGGTCAGTCTTATGACCCCCAATTAAAAAAAAAAAATCAAATTCTAGGCTCTAGTGTCACATAAAGCATCCAAAACTTATAAAAGCAGATCAGCAGTTTCCTGCAAAGGCACCTGAAGCTGTCTTTAGCCCATCACTGGTACACAGAGCTTTGTAGCACAGTGCCAGTTTCAGAGGTGGAACAGAGACTGACTGCACAGGATTGGTTGTGAAGAAAAGGTCAGGTTCTGCTGCCTGAGAAATCTGCTTTCTGTTGACCTCCTTGTGTGCTGTGAAATTAAGGTTAATTCAGATGAAGTCATCAAGGAATATTTCGGTGGGCGGAGGGTTGGCACAGTGACTCCAAGCCTGTGCACAGGTCACGAGAGGGAGCCGTCCCCGTGGGCTGCTGGCAGGAGATGAAATCCTCCTTTTGCTCCTGCAGTGTCAGCTTTGTGCCTGTGCTCATTGCCTCCCACCAGGCACAGCTTGTTGGGGCTGTCTCAGCGTGGAAGTGGAGCAGGTTAATTCCAGGGCCCTGGGAGCTCAGCTTCTTGGCGTGTTGTCAGGAGCAGAGGCAATTAGGGGGATTAAAACCACCTTTGTGTTGTAATCCAAGGGTTCAAAGCTCCTCTTGTGGGGCAGAGGGGGGAGACTCTCCAGGGAGATTGGTTTTGTGTCCACTGTGGGTCATCCTCGGGGAATATCTGGGAAAGACCCACTGGGAATGGTGTTTGTTGTATTTCTTTATACTTTTAGGATATGCTGTTCCTCTGCCATTGATGAAACATTATTTAAAGTGTAATGGTTGCTTTAGGCAGTGACTTTGGCCTGTGTATGGTTCTGAAGGAGTGGCATAAGGCTGGGTGGAAAAAATGAGCAGAAAACTCATCTGACTTACTGACATACTTCCATTTTCTCCTCATTTTTATAGATACGATCAAATATAAGAGCTGTAGATGGAAGCAAATAAAAATCGGCACCAAATCAAATAACAAAATTTTGAAAAGGTCAAATTAATATATTTTTACAGCTATCTCTCCTGGAATGAAGGAGGCATTAAAATTCTGATTATAAGTTCTTGTGAGAACGGATTGTAATGAGAACAGGAACCAGCACATTATAAATCCACTCTCCTGGTAATAATTAAACTAGAACGGTAACTGGTACAAATGTAATTCATTAAATCACTTTCAAGACTGAAATTTGGTTGTTATTGTGTGGCCTTCTTGTGCCATATCTGGGGTGGAATTTTTGTAGCTAGAGTTGAAGTACTAAGATAAACCAGATGGATGCAAACCTCCTTGGAGTTTACCTTGCCACAGTTGCTGCCTTCTATGAAGTTTTTATTTCACTTAAGATTGGGTTGAAAGAATATTAAAAAGCAGTTCTGATTCGTGTTTATTTAGGACAGATGGCTAATTTAACTGGGCTGATCTCAGCTTTTTTATTGGACTTCATCCAGCGGTCCTTGATAGTCTCATATCTGAATTCAACATTTCCCAGAGTCATCAGATGCAAATAACAAAAGTAATTAAAAGACTGCCTCGAAGTGTAAATATCCATTAAAAAAGTGTGAATTTTTTTGCTAATAACATTTGTGGAGCTTTCGATATTTTGAAGAGTTTTAGTTGCACTGACAGTAAAGACTGACACCAAATATGGTGAGTGGTTTGATTTGTTTATTTGCTTTTTTTTTTTCCCCCTGCTGCTTCCAAAGTGTGTTGAAAAAGACTCTGTAACGTGCCTGATGGTTGTAAAACTTCTTGCCCTTGTTTTAGCAGGGCTGTGAAGGGAGGGATGATGGGATTTCTGGAGCCAGGGTTGTTTCAGGATTTAGGACTGATGCTCTCAGCGTTGGCTTTTATCCTCTGCAGCTCCTGCTTGTGGTCTTTTGGCAGGTCCTTAGGGCTCCCTGTGCTCCCTCCCAGGAGCTGCTGATGGATGTGGCCAGTGTGACAGTCACAGAAGACATTTTTAGGACTAAATTATTGTAATCTGTCAATTTAAGACAGCTAGTTTTGCTTTATGGGTTTTCAGGTTACTTTAGGATGTGCACTGCCTTTGCCACAACCAAGGATTGTAGCTTTCTATCAGTAAATACTTGTGGCTGGGGAAAGCCTAATTTTAATACAATTCAAATCTGCATTTTAATCTGTAGTGCTTGGACATCACAAGCAAAACTGTGGCTATGCTGCAGCCAGCAGAACATCTTGTTGGAGCTGGGTTGGTACTGATTCTACAGGAGAGGGATGGAAGATACAAAATTATAAAATCCCTGTTACTTGATTCTTTTTGCTGTTCAAAACAGGGAGCAGACTGGGGCTCTCCTCACCCTGCCTGTGTCAGATGCTCTGCCCTGTGAGCATTGGCTGCTGGTTTGCTGTAACTGGATTTTCTGGCACCTCCACCATGGGATGTGAAGCTTAATCTTAATAAACATGTCCCCAGCAGCTCCTGCCTGAGGGAGTGCCCCTGGAGAGCTTCTCTCAAACACCTCTCTCACCTGTACCAAATGAGCAGGTCTTCCAGAATTTTCATTAATATTATCAATGTTTGCAGACATTAATGGTGCCCTAGGCAGAGGCTTAATAGAAGATTGTGCTGATACTGGGAGAGACCTTTGCACATGGGGTGTTTTCACAAGGACTGCTTTAAAAATTGATTGGAGGGTAGTGGATGTAGTTTTAATTATTAACTGTAGTTACTGATAGATCTTCCTTGCATATTAAATGGTGTTTTCATGAAGTGTCTCTTTATTGTGCTCTTTGGAAGCTCAGGTTCTTCATTGTTTGCCATTTATGCAGTGCTGATTTCATCAGTGAAAGTCTGTTTAGGCCACAGAATTCCCTCGGTTTTATATCCAAACTTCTTGTCCTTCCCACTCCTTCAGAGACAGTCTTTGTATTACATTGCAAGTTTTCTATTTTAAACATCTTTTAAATATTACAATGCTGAGTTTCTGGAAAAAAAAAAATTAAAGAAGGAAACACTGCCATAAACAAAGCTGCAATCTGAACACGTGCTGACAGCTGCTGAAGTTTGGGGTAGAAGCAGTAAATATTTCTCATAAGCACAGACTAATGGAGCAGGGGCTGTAAACTACTCATGGCTGCAAACAGCAGTGGCACTCGAGTCAGGAATTGTGTGTGTGGGTTTCCTGCAGCAAGGAGGGCTGGTTTGATGGGGATTTTGGTTTTGCACAGCACTGCTTGTCAGCAGAACACTGGAGGTTTTAATTTAGGTTTTTGCAGTCCAGAACCATTTTCATTGCCCAGGTGTCACCCAAAGGGTAACTCCTTAGGGTCCCTTCCAACACAAACCATTCCATGCTGCTTCTTCCTCACACTCCGTTTCCTTTCTCCTGTAAGGCAACACAACTTCATTGAAATTCAAGTTTCCAGATGGAGAAAGTGGGAAATGGCTTAGCATGGTTGATTTTGGCTTCTGGAGACTCTGAGAGTCCCAAGTTCCAAATTCTGTGAAGGTCACTCAGTTGCTGGGAACTGGCTCTGGCTCAGATGCTCAAGCCAGGGAAGCTGCAGTGCAGAGGAGAGAACCCTCCAGTAAAACCTCTTGTTTTCAGCTGTTTTCATGACTATAGAAACTTAACTCTGGGGTATTTCTGTGCCTCAGAAGGGCAATGCAAGGTTTGTTTCTGTCAGATGCAAAAAAAAAAAAATATATATATATATAAAAATAATTGAGCTTCCACTCCAACCTCAAAAGCTCTTACAAGGCATTTCTGCCATGGCAATATTTTGCCACATCAAATCTCCCACAGTTTTCAACAGGGTACAAGAACAGTTTGTATTTTAATAAACATGATGACTGAGATTTGTTGCTGAGGGAAACTAATGAGATGAAGGATGTTGACAAGTCATGGATTTGTATTGTTCAGCCTGAGTATAACTTGAAAGCTCAGCAGTACTGGACAAGCACAAGTACTGAAAATGTGAATATATTTACATGATTTGATATGAAATGTTGAAGCCAATTTGTTAATGGGCAACTTCAACACTTGTTTTTCTATATTGAATAAAAACCAGTAGGTCAATTGTAATGTAAAAATACATGTTTTATTTTGGATCTTTTTTTAGCACTAAGCCACATATTCAGTATAACAAGAAGAGAGCAATAACCTTTTGATTTGATGATATACAGCACCTTTTATGTAAACCCATGAAAAGTGATTACTGGTATCATGAGGAAACAGCACCTTAGGGAGCTTACCAGGCAAGGCAAACAGCTGGAACCCATCATCTCCTAAAAGTCTGATTGTCTATGGATCTCCATGTCTACCCTAGGGGGCTATAAGTAATACTTCTTTTAATTATGCAAAACAATAAATTCTTTGGAAATTTTGAATTTCAAAGTTTTGGCAACTGTGAAATTTAACTGTGTATTAAGCCAGATGTTCAACAGAAGCTCTCTAGGACTCTGCAAAACTTGTTTTTGTATATGTGACACATTTCCTATTGTTTTCATGACATTTAAGGTTAACTATTCCAGCAGTTTACCTGAAGTTTAAATTAACTGAAGGAAAAAAAATTCTAATCCATTGGATGGGTTTTTTTTCAAGTTAAGTATAATATAATTGCATTGTAACTGAAATAGGCCTAGCTTTGTAGGTGTTTGTATTGATTTAATTAGATAAGCTTAAAAAAAAAAGGGGCGACTTGAGTGCAGATAGAGCAACTGTATTTTAAAGTTTTTTCCTAGGGTGTAAATCTCTTGAGAAATGTTCCTGCCTGCCTGTTGACCTGGTGGTTGTGCCCTATTGTTGCTGCTGTGTGTCAGTGATTGAGAGGCTGCAGTCTGACTTTCCTATGGGCTTTAGCCCATGCAGATTCCCTGAAATGAAGCAGCATGATCTACGCTTTGAGAGAAGTGAGGTCATTGTTAAAATTCTTCCCCAGCCATGTTCCAGCCTGTTCCTAGGGAGGTGAAAGGCCCAGCTCACTCCTGGCACGGGCAGGGGTGTGAGTGGTGATGTTTGACTCGGGACCTGGGGCTGTGCAGAGCCTGAGCTGCATCTCTGCCTGTCCAGGGCACGTGGATGCTGCTTCCCAGGAGGGAGGGCTTCCCTCGGGGCTAATCACAGAATATCCAGCTCCTGAAACCAAAATTACTATTTTCAGCCAGGCATGCTGCTCCCTGTTGGCTCGGAAGCCCTGATGTCAGGCTGCATGCTGCTGACTCCAGAAGGGCCTCAGAGAGGGATTATGGTAAATTCAGATACCTGCCAGAGATACCTGCACGGTCCACTTGTGTCTGTCAGCTCTTTCAGGATGCTAATTTGTATCACTTTTTTGGATCTCTGAGGAAACTGTGCAAGAGGCACTTGGGGAAAAAAAAAAAGAAAAGGTGTTGGAGCTTCACAGTTTAAAACTTCTTTCTGAATTTTCCAGGAGGGTGTTCCATTATCTCTGCAGCTAGAGGTGCTACAGAAATCTTCAAAGCCAGCTGTTGGACTTAACAATATAATTTTCACCTGGAACTTTTTGTTCTAACAGGTGATAATGATTAGGAGTTGGATAGTGAAATTTTTGCCTTTTTTAATCCAGGATGAGGTTTTAGCCAGACATCAGTACAGACAGAATGACTGTGTAGCTGAATACTGCCTTCTCTCATTTCAAATGCCCTGTTGCAAATAGCTGCATCATTCTTAAAATGTCATCATAAAGCTTGTCAGACAATTTCCATCCCTGAAAGGCAAATTCGAGGTGATCTAAGTGTGTAATTTGCATGTGAAATGTGTGAACTGATTTGGGGTCAAACCCACAGGTTTGGTGGAAGCATTGAGAGAAGGTTATCAGACATTTAAGATGAGTGATGAACACCATTGTGTAAGGTAAAGATCCATGACTTGTCACTTGTGGGAGTTTGTTAGGGAGCCTCAATTCCAGGCATTTGCATTATCTGAGTACAACTGGCATTTCCCTAAAGACAAGTCAGTGTGTAAGCATGTTCTTCAGGAATAGCTGTGGTGGAGGAGAGGGCATTTCCAAGTAGCTCATCTCAGTTTATTATCAATAATTGACATTGACAGTTCATGTGTAAATTTAATGTCACATGCAGTCTTGCTGTGTGTAATTCCACCTTTTTCTCACTGATGGAATTATCAGTTACTTAAAATTTTGAGTTTGTTCATATTTGAAGTTCCTATGTAGCCTTGAATAGAGAGAACAGTTGAAGTTCTTCATCTGTAGGTAAACTATAGTACTGAGAAGTTAAATTTTCATTGAACTGTGCTCAGAGGTCAGGGTGAAAGGTATTGCTATTGTATGTTGGGAATTTTTTTTTAAAACAGTTTAGATCCATTCTGTATTGGTGTGGAAAGGTTCATGTGGCCTACTTATTATTGCTTGACTCTAATTTCTCTCGTTTTATTGTAGCTAGGACAGTAAAAATCATTGTGGGCAGAAACTTCACATACCAGCTGCTGGACTACTCATAAATTCTGCTCTGGGACCAATGCTTCTCACTCACCTTACTTTTAATCTGTAATTTTTGTTAATTCTTCATGATTCTTGCTTTTAAATGCTTATCCCTTCATTTTCAAATTAAAGTGCTGTGTGATGTCCCAGCCTGATTCATTATTGGATGTTGGAGGGATCCTGAGGTAGAGCAGGACAGACACTTAACCTCGGTGGGAGGGCTGGGTGGTCATGATGGTTTAATGGCAGCAACACACACAGAATTTTAATCAGTTTGCTCCAGGTTCAGCGTGCCTGCATGAAGTAACAATAATTCTCACAGGGTTGTGTTGAAATAGCACCGTGGAGTGTCAAACCCCCAGGAAGATGAGTTGTCTCTGGACTAAAGGAACTCGAATCCAGCTGTGAGATCTCATGGTTACCAGCAGAGGGAAGGCATAAGGAAAGAAGCCAAAGCTGCAATGAGTGCATTTCTTTGTTAGGTTTCAGTTTTGACTATTGATAACTGATACAATCACCTTGATTGTATCAAGATGTAAGATCAAGGTGTAAGATTCAAGGGCTGGGAGCGCTACCTGATGAGCTACAGAAACACCAAGCAAGGTTTCTTTGAGGTTTTGATACCTGGAGTTGAGAGAACACTTACAAGAATGGCATTGTCACGAGTTACAGCTTTTTTGGTACTCTAGGTTTTCACATGCTGTGTCTTGCTTTGGACAAATAAAGCATAGGTGGGGGAATGACAGTCCCACAGGAGCCCTGAGGAGCTGCACTCCCTTACAAGGATCTGCAGCCCTGCTGGGGTCTGGCATCACAGAATGACTGAGTTGTGTGGCACCTTGGGGTCATCTCCTGTCACTGTGCTCAGTGATGCAGGTGGTGGCCAAACAAAAGCTGATCCACAGGTTTGGGGTTGTTGCTTCCTGGCTGGATAAGCCAAGAAGGGTCAGCTCTCAAACCCTTGTGTGGTATTTCAAGGTTGTCTGCAAGGCTGAGATGGGTGGTTAATGCAGACAGTGAGGATGTGGATGGCAGACATGGATTATGTGTCTTTTGTGGGAACAGTGTCATGACAAAAGTGACCAGGATTATGATGAACATCTGTGCTGTTGTGAAAAGCTCCTGAAGCTTTGTATGACTGCAGGCTGGACATTTCCACTCTCATCTGGGAGAGTAAGAGCTGGCTGGGAGAAGGAGGGTGATGCCATGAGTTCAGTGCTGCAGAGTTGTCACCAGGCTCCCAGGGTGTCACACTGACCTTGGGCTGTGTTTGCAGAGATGTCCTTCCTGCTGGCAGCTACCAGGGCACTGTGTCCCAGTCTGACCCAGTCTGTGAGCTCCTCCTCATCTCCCCGGATCCTGTCAGGATGCTGAGGTGCCCAAGGGCTTTAGGAGCTCTCCTTGCTGGGGGTGTTCCTGGTGCTGTGTGGGTTTTGGGGTGTCCTGTACCTGCTGCAGGCACAGCAGGGCTGGTGCAGGTGGTGACATTGCTTTTCCTTCAGGAGAGGCACTTCAGGGAGTGTTGGGAGAAGTATTGATCTACTTCAGTCTCACTCACTTGCTTAGCTCCTGTGATGAGATTTTAATCTCTTTTAAAGAAACACTAAGGTTACAAAGCTTGAAAAGAGATGCATAAGGTGTCTGTAAACAACTCTGGGAATTTTCCATCTAGAAGACAACATGATATGGTGCTACTATTTATTTTTCTTGGTTTTGTGTCTATAACCTTATAAAAAACAAAATCTACATATTTTATGTGGAGAGATCATTCCAGAGCACAGTTCTTGTGAAATGTTAATGAAATACTGACTGTGACCAGCTCTGTATTTCTCCATTCAGGATCACAGCAGAGGCTCTCTTTAAAAACTAATGTTTGATTTTTATAACAGCATTTGGAGAAGAAGAATCTTAGTTAGGCTGCTCCAGCCTTGCCCTTTTGCTTTACTCTTGGCTTTACTGACTGAAGGGCAGTGACAAAGATAGCTGTGCATAAGGAGCTCTGTGCCTCTATATTCTTTGAAAATAAACAAAAAATCATGTCCTTATGCTAAATGGAGCTGCATCAGCTTATTTAAATAGCCAATAGGCTGTTAAATGTTTTTATTTGGAGCAGGGAATTAAGTAATTCTCTAGTCAGGTTGGTAAACACTGTGGTCTGGCAATTAGGAAATTGATTGGGGCCCTAATTCACTATAAAACAGTCCATCTTTTGCTGGGCCTGTAAATATCTCCTTATTGCTTAATTCTACAGTCTCCTTAATGGGGAACCTGGTCATTTGTGAGGAATCAGCTGTACATGTGGTAAGCTCATCTGTTTGTCCTGCTCTTTTTCCAATGCTGATTTGCAACAAAAGCAATTTGGTGCAGATAAAAAAGAGCAAGTGGTAATGGGCTTGAAGCTGAAAGCTCTTAGCTTTTAACACTCAGGCACTCAAAGTGGAGGATTTGGGGATCAAGAGACTTTACTTATGGGTTAGGGATGCTTTGTTCTGTGCTTGACTGGTTGTTTTCCTTTGGCTTGGTTTTGCTATAGTATTAGTAGATGGCGGGCTGCTTGTGAAGTAAGGATGCTTAATTCTGGGGTCTTGAGCTCATAAAACATTTTTAAAAATGCAAAGGCAGCACTCACTGGAGGCCCTTTGGCACCCATGACACTGTGTCAGGATTATGGATTACTGCCAGTCGTGCATTTCAGTCTGAAAAATTACAGTTTGGCTTTCTGAAAACGTGCTGATCTTAAGAGCTCTCTGTGCTGCTTAAACTGCTTCTGTTGGGACCCTGGGCCTCCTGTGTTCATGGGAGCTATACCCATTTTGAGTTTGGTAGAATAACTTCCAAGTGATTTAATGAGAAAAGGAATAAAATTAAAATGTAATCCTTGAAAAATATATATATATACCAAAAAGATCACGTGTTGCTTATATGTAATGCATTTTCATCAGACTTGAAAGTAGCCAATTTCAAGGTTAAGCAAAGCCTATTATTGGATCCAAATAGCATCTCAGTCAATTGTAAAATGAACTTTTAAACCCTTGGCTTTTGAAACCTATATTGAGCAACAGGGAAAAAGTATTAATTGTTATGAAAATGCAAGCGTGGGCTTCATTGTTAGGGGGCAGGACTGACACTTGCAGCATTTTTTGGACTTTTAGGAGAATCAGCTGTGCCAGGTTCAGGCTCCTGATGGAGTCAGCTCTGCCTGAGCTGAGGGAAGGGGTCCCTGCTGGTCAAGCAGCAGTGGATGAAGTGGTGGCTCTGTGTTCCCTTGTTGTCTCTGCACTCCTGATGGCCCAGGGGCAGCAATACAAACCTGATACAGCCTGAGAGGTTGGCCCCAGTGTGCTCCCACAGCAGGGAAAAGGAAGAGACTCTCTACTGTGAGTGCTGAGGCCCTGGCACAAGGTGATGACCCAGAGGTGGCAGCTCCACATCCCTGGCAGTGTCCCTGGACAGGGCTGGGAGCACCCTGGGTCAGTGGAAGGTGTCCCTGCCTTGGCAGGGGGTGCAAGGAGGTGACCTTCAGGTGTCACCCCAGACTGTGCCCCCCTGTCACTCCGTGGAAATCCAGAGAGAAGTGATGTTGGGGAGGAGTTGAGTGTGTAAGGTGTTTTTATAACATTTGACACTTACTCTGCTCATACTTAACAAAGGAAGAACAACACGGGGTGTGGACTCCCATGATCCATCTCAGCATTGCCTGAATATAAATATCTGTGACAGGCTGCACAAGGATGCTTTAATGGCAGTTGTCAGAGACATTTAAAATGGATTAGACCTTCTCAGTTTTTTCCTCTAATAATGAATATTTAGTGAGACTTTTAAAGCTGTTAGCTATTAATTATAGAACCTAAAAATATGATTGTGTTCAGTCAAGTAGGAATCAGCACATGACTGTATGCAGAAGTATGTTATCTGTCTAGCTTTTGTGACATGGCTTACTACTTTACATTTGCTTTATAAATATAAGAAATGATTTTTTAATGATGACAGCTGGTGATGAAGCAGACTTGCCCTTGAAAGTTGTAAGCAGGCTGGGAATATTAACACTAAGGAGGTAAACGGAGAGATTAATAGATAAATGTCCTGATACTTAAATAATGCATGATTACCATAAATTTAGTTCCATTGTAGATAATGATATTGTTCTGAGGCTAGAAATCCAAGTGTGGCAATAGAAGGTTAATGTTTGCATTAATAAGAATGCAGACCATTGTCCTTTGCTGGTGTTGTTGCTGCTTTCTGCAGATAAGAAATTGCCTTTCTCTTTAAATTAGCTTATACTACCAAGGGTTACTTTTGCATATTGGAAATAAATAGGGTTATATTTCTACAACTAAAATAAGTGTTCCTACTGTTGAAATAAATGTCTTACTCCAACAGTAGAAAGCTGATTATACTATTGATAAAGTGGCCGTCAGTCAAATAATTCTCATTTATGTATTCAAAAATCTTAACTAATAGTGCAATGAAAAAAGCTGTAGTAGCTTTAGTAAATTCTTTTCAGAGTTATTTTTTTTTCTTTGTAGCTGGAAATCATCTTCTCTTTGCAGCCTGCTGTCATTTCCCTGAGTAAAGTGTTAGAACAGAACGAGGAGCCTTTGAGTCCTTGGTTTGGTTACTCTGTTTTGTTGGTGTTTTGGTTTTTTCATTTTCACACAGATGATTGAAGCACTGGGAATTCAGCTTGTGGGACCTAGTGTCAGCCTTTGCTGGTCTGTTTCTTTGGAAGCAAGCCCTTTTCCAGGAAGGAGCTTGGCAGTGCCTCTGTGTTCCAGGGGGAGCTGGCCCAGTGATCTCCTTCCGTGATCCATCTCAGGCCCTGCAGCCCATCCCTCTCGGATTTCTTGGCCTCCCAGCTCCGTGGGGAGCAGGAACTGCTCTTGCCCCATTTTCCAGGCTGAAGGATTGATTTCCTCTGGCACTGCCCTGAGAAGTTAGACATGGTGTTAGTTTGAGCTCCCCTTGGCCAGCAGGGACAGGGACAAGTGCCCTGAGCGCTGTTTGTCCTTTCCAAGCTTGGGGACGTGCACACAATCCCATCAGGAATGTGTGGTAGGCCAGTGTCCTACACTTGGTGATTTGTTTTGTTTTGTCACACACCATGGCTTGGTGTCCTGGCCCTGGATGTTCACTTTGCTCTTGCCTGAGCTGGGGCTGTGACCGCAGCTGCCCGGTCGTTGTGCCTTCCCTGAGGGTCCAAAGAGTTCAAATTCTCCCTTCCAGGCCTTCTGACCCATCAGCCTTGCCAGTCCTGTTCAGTGTGGCTACCCTGGGAGTGGGGTGATGATCCAGACTGAGTTCCTGCCCAGATGGGAAGCCAAGGTTCTTGGCTGTTGGTGGGAATGGGGCTGGCACCTTGCCTGAGATTCCAGCAGAGCATCCTTTTAACTTCCTGAGAACTAGCACAGCTCCAGGGAGGGTGGGGATGGAATTTTAAGCTTGTCTTACATGGATTCCTTTTCTCAAGTCGCTTTTACTAAAAGAAGTGTAAGAAAATGAGAGCAGAGATCCTAGAGGAGAAATCTGATGGGCAAAGAAGGGGAAGAGAGCCCAAGAATTTATTCTGAGTCCACCTGTGTGCATGTGCATGCATTTATTTCTGCTTAGGCATTGACAGTCCTCAAAGTACTCTCAGTTGATAGTTCTGAGTGCCCTAATGATAATTGCATTTACACTAAATGTGGAGCAGCATCAATACTGATACACAAATAATTTAAAGCTGCCAGCCAGCCGTCCTAACTAATCAAATGGAGATTTCCCCCTGTCTCAGTCAGGAAAGAGAGAGAAGAATTCATCTCTAGGCAAGAGCTTAAAGATGGGTGGATGTGTTGTTCCTCTTGTTAAATGAGTCCTTCTAGGAAAAAGGATGTGAAAAGGAACAAAAGCTGTCTTGGGGTCTGGAGCATAAATTAGAGCACAAATACTTGTTTTTTAAAAATGTAAGCAGTGATTGCATTTTTTCAGCTCTCAAACAGAAGCCTCTCAGATTCCATCCCTTGATACATTTATGCTAAAAAAATATTTAATTGCTATTAAATTTGGAAGGAAAATAGGCTTTAACCTTGAGGTGCTGAAACAGCAAAGAAGATACTGTGTTCAGGTAAGGATCTGTGACCTGTAACAGGTGTGAGGGACTGCAGAAGTGACCTGCTTTTACTTCACAGCATAGACTGGAGGGAACCTTGCTGAGTGCTAATTAATTGTTGCTTTCATGCAAAATAATTTTTACCTTCAAATAGCCTTGAAAAGAGTTCTCATCTAGGAAAAGTTGATACTCAAAAGCTTCATAAAATAGCATCTAATCCCAAGAACTGAGCTCTTTAATATTATGGATTTGAATAGAAGCAGGTTTGCTACTATTTAAGCAAATCTTAGACAATTTAAAAGTAATCTTGTCTCTTTGAGGGCATTATTGTGAAGGTTTTTTGGTTTTCTTATTCTTTAAGGGGCTTTGTTTTAACTATGGAAATAAGTATTGCAGGTGATTTTGTTTTCTCTGCACACAATATTTCTGCTGAGATAGGAACATCCCCTGACTCTTTCACTGACTTGCACAGACTTTCCTCCTGGGACAGGCACTGGGATGGCAGCAGGGGGAAGCTGGGGAGGTGCACAAATACCTGTGGCACAGGTGACAGCCTTCCTGTGGCACAGGTGACAGCCTTCCTGTGGCACAGGTGACAGCCTTCCTGTGGCCCCTGGAGCAGCCCAGCTTCCCTCCAGGCGTGTGCCAGGAGCAGCTGGGGGGGAGAACTCACGTTCACTTTTGGCTGCCCCTCTGCACAGTGCACTTCATCCTGAGAAATGGCAACAGTTTTGTACAAGAGCAGCCACCCACTCAAAATACGTAAACAAGGTTCTTGGATGCGTAATCCTTTAAAATACAGCACAGGGGAGGTTTCCAGGGAGTGTTTGTTATGGTGACAGGTAGAACCGAGTGAGTAAAAGCCTCTCTTGGCTCTCTCAGTTCTGGAAGGTCCTCATTTGTGATTATAGCCGTGATGATAAAGCAATTAAATGCCACTGAACATATATTTTCCATGGCTGTGAGGCTTCTGGCATAATTATATAATAAAAAAAATGCCATTAAAGAGCAATAATGTTATCAGTGCATCACGTGGAAGAAGTGCACAGCTTGGATGCCAAGGGCACAAAACAGCCAAAGCCCCAAATAATCCCTGATGTTACCAGGTATGGAACTCAGAAGCAGACACCTGCTCTGTGCTTGTTTTTGTATGTACAAGATACTGATGCACCACAGAATATTTGCACCTCCAACTGGCTGAATCCTTTCTGCCATGAAACTTTTAAGCTTGGAAAATCTGAACTTCAGGTTGGGTATGGTCCATTAAAAGCTACAAGACATGTCAAGTGATAGCTCCTGGGTCCTGACTCACCTCGCCTCCTTCAGTAAAACTTGTGAGATTAAACCTTGCAAAAATGTGAAAGTATATTCCCGTAGTGTGAAGCCTGTTTTATTACAAATTCTGTGTGGATGTGTGTTTGTTTTTAGGCTTTATGTACACCCAGTCACTGGCACAATTCTGTCTTGCATCCACCAAGATGTGCTATGTCGTTAATGAATGTTGTTAATGACCTAAAGGCTGCTCTGGTCCCATTGATCTCGGGCCTGGCTCATTCTTTTCCAGTGCTCCAGGAGTTAGACTAAGGCAGCAGCTGGGATTCCTAACTCCATTTAATCATACAGATCGAAGAGTTCTTGTTTCATAACTTGCATTGTATTTCCTAGTTTTAACATTAAGGTAATTAATTTGCTCTAAACAGTATTGATGGAAAATCTTCCAGAGGTGAAAGCATTTCAATAAGAGCTGAAACTAGTCATGTAGTAGATTTACAAAACAGAATATGTGTATCAAGATCTGTCTGAAGGGAAAGTGTTCCAAAATTCATTTTTTATGGTTTGATACTTGAGAGCACAGACTGAGCAGTGGCCTGGGTCACTGCTTGCTTGCTGTCATGGTGCTTTTGTACAGGAGGAGGGCACTCAGGGATGTCAGGGCTCGTGAGGGACTCTGAGCAGATGCCCAGAAGGTCAGGCTGTGACTCCTGGCCATAAACTCCAAATCACCTGTGGAAACTTGATAGCACCCAGTGTAAAAGGGGCAGAACCTTTAAGGGCATGCCTGACCTCTGTTATAAACATAATAGTTTTGCTTATAGTCTTTTTGAAGTTAGGATTTGGTAAACTATTATTAAAAAAAAAAAGAAGAAACAAATTACAGCTGTAATTATTTGTTTTCACAGCTGGCAGAGTGCCTTTTTAGAAACACTTATTTTAGGAAGAAACCCACTGCCATCTGAGTGCGTGCATGTGTTTATTTCTTTTGTCTGAAATGTTTTTGGATGTTTGAGAATATCACAAAATTACTCCATAAAAAGACTGCAAAGAGTAAGAACAGCCTGCCAGTAATCCGGCTCAAAAGCCCAGTTAATTTTTTTGTGGGAAAGGTGATTTTGCTGAATTCCTCCCTGTATCCCACTCCTTCCACAGCGTGTGGAGCCTGCATTTGTTTCACCACTGACTGGAGAATGTGCTGCCTCTAATCCAGTGGGCTGAGCAAATTCCTTGTCAAGGAAAAGCATTCCAGACCCATCAGGGACACTCCAGGCCAGCCTTTTGGAAAGGATAGTGAGCCCTGTGTGGGTTTGGGAATTGAGGTGGATGCTCTAGCTTGGGTTTATAACAAGTCCAGGGCAAGCACCAGCTTTATTTAGACAGCACTCACTCACACATGTAATGAGCCCTTTAATTAGGTTTTCACAATGTGACAAAAAAAATGTCTCATCAAAATATTTATAGTTGGGTTTTGATTTAAGTCTTCATTGCATATATAAAACAAAACTTGTCATCTGAGGTAAAGCATCTGGCAAGTTGGTAAGTGTGAGCTCATGAATCGAGCGTGACTATTCTGGGCCTGGGGAATTACTCAGATGTAGTAGGGATGCATCCAAGGAGGGATGTGGATTAAAAGAGGATGTCAAGTTTCGACTGTGATTTGCTTTTTTTTAATATTTTTTTTTCCCTTAACATTTTATTCAGGCCAGCAGGTTTATTCACAGCTCATCCTGCTGCTTTTCTGAAGTTTTACAAATCATTTCTGTCCATGAGAGCTCATAGATGGCATTTGTGGAAATTAGACTCCTAAGGTGGGCCCAGGTGTTAGGGCAGTGGAGATCAGAGGGATACAAATTAGTAATTTGGTTCCTTCTAAATTAGTGGTCCTGCAATGATGGGAAAACTTAGAATTGTTAATTATTTAGAGTTTGAAGTCTTGCTTATTTTAACCTAGTGGCAAAAGTCAGCAGGGGGAGAGGGCAAAGAAAAGTTTTGCTGTGAGGTTAAAGCAGAGCAGCAGCACGTGGGGACCAGCTCTGGGCCATCTGAGTCCCCTGCTCCAGCTGCTGGGTCCAGCTCAGACATGCTGGGAATCCTGGCGTGGCAGAGCCCTCCTTGTGCTTGGTGCATGGGGAGGGAGGGGAGAGCTTTTTTTCCTCTGGAGTTTTCCCAGACCCATTTTGCATTCTGAAATGGAGCAGACACAACTGCATGGTTAGCTTTAATTTTGGTGGAAAAGTTTGCCAGTGTTTCTGCTTTTTAATGTTTTTAGCATTATTTGTAAACCCTTGCCAAAAGCCTCTCTCTCTTTCCCACAGCAACTCTTTTAAGAGAACTTGTTTGATCTGTTGTCTTATCTAAGATTATGGCTAATTACTTAATAAAGAACTTTTTTTCCAAGGTCTTTTTTTCCCCCCCTTTTAAGTATCATCTCATGGGGTGAAATTTCTTCCTCTTTTGATTTTGCTCCATCACAACTGAGCTTTCATCAAGACACGTCTCAGAATCTGAAGGGAGCAGTTAGTGCGAAACGAAGCCTTTAGATTTTCCCTTTGCTTTTTATGCTAAAGCTGAAAGATGAAGCATATGGAAAAGAAAATAGCATTAAATCTCCCACTCCAAAAGGAAAAGCACTGAGGATCTGGCCGCTGCAGGAGAGTTTTTGCACTGCATGCTTCATTTACTACTTTGTGCAGACATAACAAAGAATTTACTTTAGTCCCCGTGGTACCATGCTGCCTATTGCGTGGTAGGCAGAGGGAAAGCAATGAGCCTTGTGTCACAGTACAGCTGCTAACTGAGGATTCAGGTGCTTTAAAGACAAATGTTTCCTTAATAATCTCATTGCACAGACCTGGTTCCTTCTCGGTTTGTGTTTCCCATTTCTGATAAAGGAGCTTTCGAGCTTTGTGCAAATAGTTGTGTTTGAATGAAGCATGCAATGGGGCCTGTAGCAGAGATTTTACTTAATAATTCGGAAAAAAAAATAATAGCAAGACCAAAGAAGTCCTGTCAGAAGAGATCTGTCTTTAGCAAACACAAAGCAGAGGGGGAAATGTCAGAGACCTCAAGTCAACTCTCACTTGGTGTTTGTAAACTAGTTCGATAAGGAAGGAAAAATGCAGGCATGCCACAGTCTAAGCTAAATTTTGGATTTGTGATTTTTTTTAATTTTGATGTTATGAGCCTCTTGGAAAAACCTCAGAGATGAAAAGTCCCCAGAGGGGTCTTTCCCTGTTCAGGACTGGGGGAAACCTGTAATATTCCAATGTAAACCCAACTTTAAAACCTTGGGACATGGAAATGCAGAGTGTGGCTCATCATTGCCATTTATTGTAGCATTGTGCTGCTAGGTCACAAAACACAGCACTGCCACTGAAGTAATGGGAGCAGATAAAGAGGCTGCTTAAAAGGCAGAGGTTTTTGTGTGCACACATCTCCTTATATTGACAAGTGGGAAAATATTGAAAAGCACTGGAGCATTTAATTGAGTTTGTGCAAAATGTCCAGGTATGTAAGGCTGGGCCATGGGGGCAATTTAAATGTTTGTGCCTGCAGATGGAGTGGGCACAGCTCTGTTTCAGCTTCGTTTTGTGTTGTGTTTTTGGCATTAGAAAAACCAGCTAAAGAACCTGCTGCTGTCTCATCCCTGCTCCACAAACACACCAGTTTGTGTGATTTTTTTCTGAAACATCTATTCAGACTTAGAAAGCAACAGAGAAAAATGGATTTGTCTGGATCCCATTGAGAAGAAAGAATGATGTAAATAAGGGAAGTTTAATTAAAAATAAAAGCCAAATGGATTCAGCTCTCTTCCTGCCTGGGTTACCAGTGTATCTTAGGTCAGTGTGGGTCTTGGGAAGGGAACTTGAGTTAACTCCCTCACAGATGGGGACAGTAAACACTGATGATAAAAGGAAAATATTTTAAAGCTCATGTTCATTGTCTAACCTAGATATACTCTGTAAAATAAATAATTTAAGTTTTATTTCCTTTGTATTCTGGCCATTCTGAGTAGGCAGTGTTGCATCAAGAACTTTTCAGCCTGTTGTAAGGAGACAAAGCTTGAGTGCCCCTTGTCTCTCCCTGTCTGACTTCCCAGGAACTTTTCAACCCCCTCAGCTTCACGACCCTGGTACAGATTTTGCTGGCAGGAAGTGTCAAAAATAATGAAGTACTCACAAGGATTATAGATGGGCATAAGAGGAAAATATTCTTTTACCAAAGAGAAAAATCTTCAACTATCTTTTACCTTGTTTGACACTGGAGCATTGTGGCAGCAGGCAAAACTTGATTTAAAAAAAAACTCAAAAAAACCCCCCTTCCCTGGCCAGAGGAAATGTTGTTGTTTTAACTTGTGTTAAAATAATATTTCAACACTTCATGTGTTTGTTCTGCAATGCAAAATATGGAAATGGTTGAGTTCAGTGTATTGTCACAGCAATGCTGTGATTTCACCAGCAGCTAAATCTACTCCCAGGGCTGCTCTCTGATCTGGAATGGCAACATCCTTCTTAATTTATGTGAAGTTCTTTTAAATTTTCACACAATTTGATCACCTGAAGAGGTCTTTTTCTCTGAGGGAATATTGAGGTAGACTTTTGGTCTTCCCCAGTCTTTCATTGTGATATTAGCACTTAATTAGTTGTTTCAGTAAAAAAAATTGCAAAGCTGATGAATGAAATGAACAGAAAAAGCAGATGTGGAATGTCCTTTGTGGGCAGAGAGGTATTCATGGTATTTAATTTGTGAAGGAATTTTTCTGGAGTAGAATGATTGCTATCAGCTGCCATCACTTCATTATTCAGAGGACTCTGCTATTCTTATCAGGCCTATTCCTTAAAATTTTACTGTTTTCTTGCATATTATCAGGAGCAAGTCCTGTTTATTGAGGTCTCCAGCATTGCCTGAGATCCTCATAACGTTGCCTGAAAAAAGCCACAAGTCTAAGCATAAGGACTTGAGCAATAATTGGGTTTTTAAGTGTGTGTTTGCAGAGTGGGATGTGGTGAGTAAAGGTTCCTGCCTCTCAGGGAGTGACTTTGTGACAAGAATTGGGGGCAGGATTGAGCAGAACCTGGGGCTGGATGGGCCCCCAAGCCTGAGCCAGGCAGTGTGGCAGGAGAGCATCTGTCCCTGATGCAGAACTCCTTGAAGCACATGTTGGTACTAGAGAGTGAAAAAATCTGCTTCAGTGTTGAACTTAACCAGATTACAGACAGTGTAAACTTACAGTTGGCTTTGAGGAAAAGATTGCCTCTTTAATTGTACCCATTTTTAGCAAGTGAAATCTGCATTTGCCTGTTTAACCCAGTTTCAGGGAGACCCTTTTGCTTTCATATGTGAAAACAGAGTTGCATCCCAAACAGTTCTGGGGAGCATTGTGTTGTGTTTAGTAGATTAGACACTGAAATAATTTTGGGATTTTTTTTTTGGGGGGGGTTGTTTTTGTTGGGTGTTTTTGTGGCTTTTTTATTGGGCAACTGGTGTTTTTTTCAATCCTAAACTCCAGTTTAAATCTTTATTTTATTTTTTTTGANATCTTTATTTTATTTTATTTTTTTTGACCCTTTGCAAAAAGTGAAATGTCAGTGGCCTGATTTCTTACATTAACTTGAGGAACTACTTGCAAAAAACATTGTATGGATTTTCAGCATCCTATTCCCTGAAGCTTCCCAGAGTCATCTTTGGGTCTGAGAATTTCTCACTTGTGACCACAGAGTTTTCTGCCGTAACGCCATTTTCAATTTGTGGTTTAACTCCACTGAAAAAATAAAGAGTTGTGCTGTGATGGCCTCGAGACTGTGGGTCAAACGTGACAGGCTGTGCCAGGAACCTTGAGCTCGGCAAAACCACCTCAGTTTGCTCATTCATTTCTCCAAGAACAAGACCGATCGTGGTTCTTTCCTCCCAAATCATAACGTGACTCTGCCATGTGCTTTGCGCTGATTTAAAGCTTGGCTGTGTGGCCAGAGGCCGTGCAGGCCGTGGGCTGCTGGAGCAGGAGCGTGGGTTCCTCGAGGAGCGCGGGGATGGACGGGGAGCGCGGCTGCACTGGAATTCTGATGGCACCCCGTGGTTTGTGTTGTGGCAGCCGGCACAGACGCTCCTCTGCCTGATTGTGAGCTGCAGGAAGCTGCTGTTCTCATTTATCTGCGTGCCACCGAGTCGCCCACAAACACTCAGCACCTGCGCGAGCTTGTTCAATAACTGAGAATTAGTTAAAGCCAGCTGTTGGGGTAAGGGAAGGCACTTTGTCATCCTGCCTTTATTTTTTTGTCATTTTATGGTGGGAGCTTTTTTCAGGCAGCTAAGAAGGAAATATGTCAAAAAGCAGAAGATGTTCAGCATGAGCACTCAGGAGTTTGGGGAGGATTTTTAAGGAAAGGGAAAATACATCACCTTTTTGGAGATGGCTGTGTGCTCTGTATTTAAATGCAGGTATGTGGATTTATGATACCTGCCAGAGGAGTTACAGTAGCCAGGCACTGCTGATTTGGAGTAGGGATTTTACACGTGGTTAGGGCATGAGGAATTTGTCACCAAATAGAAGCTCGTTCTGATGGTCAACCAGGAGCTGTGTCCCTGCCCACTTCCAACAGAACTTCTTTCTTATGCTCTCTGATCTTAGCTGCTGAGGTCTAAAAGGGTTGGTGTTTAATTTGGATTAAAGTTAGCTGAAGGGAAGGCTTCTCTATGCCATGTCTGTTGAGGCATCCTCATGGCATTCCTGAATTTCCTGAAGTATTTTGGACAGCCCATATTTACTTGACCTTGTTCTCAGAAGATTGCTGCTCGACAGACAGTGCAGTTGGTCCTGTAAGTCATCAGAGTATTTTTTTGATGATGGTTTATTTTTTTTGCTCAGATTTCAAGCATGGTTGGAGGTTGAAGCAACTCATATTGAGTGGTGAAAACAAGGCTTCCAATAAGCTCCAAAGCTGCTGATTGCATTGGTTGTTTGGAACCTTTTAACAATTATGTTTTACCACAAATACAATGAAGACTTTCTTTTTTTACTTCACATTAAGTCTTTTAATTAGAGGACAGAATTTAGTTGCTATGTGTAACTTACTGTACCACAAGCTGTGCTGGAGTTAATACTGTATTAAACCAGTAACTGTTTCATTAACTGTATTAACAGAGCCATATTCAGAGCATGGAAGTTTGATGTCTTCCTTTTAATATCCCTGTGTTCCAGCTTTGTTTACAGCTTTATTGGCATAGCTAGTGTGTCAGCAGGTATTCTTACTTTATAGTATGCAGACCTTTTAATTGCCCTCATTGTTGAGAAATTAATTTCCATTGAATTTTGAGAAGTGATAGCTGCTGGAGCGTGTAATCAGGTTGGGATGTATTTTGCAAACACGAGCCCATGGCCCCTGTTGTGACAGCTGCTGTGCCACCTTTGTGTCTTGCCGTGTGCTGCAGAGATATGGACACACTGAGCATCAAGAAAAAAGAAAGATGTTGGCTGGGTCAGCAAGCTTTGCTCCTGCATTTGATGAGTAATTAGGTGATGTTAATGCTGTTGTGGTGTAGTTGAGATTGCTCTTCCACTGAATGAAAGTAAACCCTTATTTATTCTGCAGCAGGGTTGGACTCTGTGGGTTTATCTCCCCCAAAATTACCTTCCTGGAATGAAATTTCTAGTGCTGAGTCATATTTTTTGAGTTTTTTTCCCCCACCTTTCCTTCATAGGAATTTGTACATTAAATGGTGTTTGGTTTTTTGAAGCATGCAATGTTATATTGCAGTGTGTGCCTCAAAAGTGAATCCCTAACTTGCTGTTGGGCAGGGGCAGTTCTCCCCTTGAGTCAGACAGTCAAGGCTGTTCTATTTTACTTTTGAGTACAAACCCCTCCAATTTGGATGACTGCTGGTACCATTATAGCACTGTGACTGGTAATTGGAATGGCACTTCATAAAACTGAAAGTCCCTGGAAGATATCCAGAGATTAAGGTGTTTGTGTGACTCTTTTCTAGGAGATCACTTAAGAAGGGATGTAAATAATTGGCTGTAAATACCTTAAGAATCCAAGAGGCTTGGGAGGGTAATCCTGGGTGACTGGAAAGGCACACTGATAAGTTTTTCCAGGCCACTTTGTAGCTGATGAATAGGTGTCCTATGATAAAACTTGCTGGATTTTGAACTTGGTAAAAACCCAAGTTCCCTGGGACACTGTAGGGAATACACACTCGGTTAATCTTTCTTCCTTCTCTTTTGCATTGAATATGTAGGAGTTCTGGGAGCCAGTGTTCACAGTAATCCATCAGCTTTTCCATTTGATTTCATGCAGCCTGGCTGTGTGACTGTCAGCACGTCCCCTGCCACCCCGTCCCGTGGGGTGACCTGGCTGAGCACTCTGCTCTGGGTCGCTTTCCTTCTGCTCCTGCAACTTGGGCAGAGTCAGCAGAGGGGATCAGTCACTCTCAGAAGGGTTTTTATCTCAACCCACAAATTTTCTCACTGTTACTCCTTGGATTCTCTCCCCCATCCCACCGTGGGAGTCTGAGCTGTGGCTGGGGTTAAACTGTGCCATGCTGGGAAGATTGTTAATCTCCTTCACCCATTGCTGCTATTCTGCCTTCTGTCATTGATAAAACCTCACTTTAATACTAGAGACAGGAAAATAACCCCCCAAAATGCTTTACTATCTCTGGAGGAAATAGGGGTTTTATTTTCCATATAAACATTGAAGAAATGTGTGCACTGCCACTGTGAGCACCACCTGTAGTTAAATGGATGTTGTTTCTGCAGAGAACCAGGAAAGCTCTATTTTTTTCCAATTACAAATGGGAAAATCCACAGGGTGATATTGGATTAATTGACAGACAGCCATGCATGAGTAATCCTGCACTTCCAAATGTAAATAACAAGTGCTTTGGAACAGTTAGAATAAAGATTTTATATTTATTGAAATTAATCCAAAACTCTGAGCTGTGCCTGTGCACTGTAAAGAAATAAGTGATCATTAAACAAAACCCACAGCCTTGTCTGTGCTGCACAGAACCTGTGTACCAGCCTTTAAAAAAATCATTGTTGGAGTAATTGCTTTTCTTTCTGCTTTAGCATAGAACAGCTCCAACATCACAGTTTAAAATGGGAAGAAAAATGTGCTTTAAGTGGTTTTACTTAATTAATTACATGGTTAGGCGCGTAATTTAAATAAAATGGCTTGATTTGTTAATAAGTTGTTTAAATTAATGTGGGGGGGGAAGTGGTCCAGCAGTTCATCTTATACCCCCGCAGTTTAACATGGAATACCATGTTTAATGTGGCAACTGACTTTGAGGGAGTAATGCACCACCAGCAACAAAAAAACCAGCAAAAGAAAGAGATGTTCTAGCCCTGGTAAGATGAATTCTCTCCCTTACAAAAATAAACCAAGGGGAGGAAATCACACTGCCTGGGCACATTTTTATTTTGTTTACTTTTATGCAAATCAGGCTGTTGCAGGGGAATTTGTTGTAAACTCCAGGACAGACTAATTTGATATTGTCCCAGAAGGATGTACGCTGGAATATTTAACAAAAGCAACAATGCCAATGAATAGATGACATTAAAAGTATTACTTTTGCATAATTTATGTTCAGTGGTGCTGATATTGGGCTTCACTTCATCACCTGCTTACACAGAGAGTGCTGGATGTTTCAAATCTCATTAAGCTATTTATTCATTGTAATGAATGATTTTAATGTACTGTATTAAGGTTATGCCACACTGCACTGTTCAAAAATCCATCTTACTGTACATATTTTAATGTTTGCAGTCAAATTAATACCTTTATTACTGCCTCAATGGTTGAGTGGACACTGTTCATACATTAATCATTGTTGTCTTCTGCTTCATCCCACTCCTCTGCTGAAGTTTTTAATGCCACATTCCTTGATAGAGATGTAATTATCTACCCATCTGTGTGCAAAGCCCAGTGCCAGAGCCTGGCCATCGTGTTTCTCAGATGTGCTTAGATCCACAAAATGTATGGTATTTCCATGCACCTTGTCAGAAATACATGAAATTTTAAGGTAATCAAGTGCCCATCCAGCACTCTGGTAACTTCCCCTCCAAAATCCTTCATATTGCTGCCTGTGCACAGCAAAGACAGGTAATAATACTTCATTGCACTAATAGCAGGCAGATTAAATTGAAGTTCTTCTACTCCTACAAAAAATCTGATCAGATTTTGGATTTAGGTGCATTTTCAAAACATGCTAATTGCCAAGTGCCAATATTAGGGTGGCTGAGAGGGATCCTGTACCTTACTGTTAACACAGCAAAGGGCAAGTGTCAGCTGTTACAGCTGAACTTGCAAATTATATATCTTTATTTAATAAATCATGTATTTTGAGTTGATTGTCAGTCTCTTCCCTGGAGTTTTTTTACTCCTGCTTCTTTATGACCCACTCAGTGCTTGAAATTCCAGCCATGTAAGAGGTGATTGAAAATTGTTCATCTGGGGGGGAGGGGGGAGAGTTAGAAGCTGAATTTTACTGGAAAATATTTGTGGAATATTTGGTTGAAGGGGCTTTAAATAACTCAATACTGATTCTGGTTCTAAGATTGTGAATGAATTTGATGGCAAAGACTTTAAGGAAGCTGGCAATGTCAGAACATGAAAAGCTTCAGTTTGGATTGTAGCTAAATTAACTGCACAAATGTTAATTAACCAAAATCTGAGTTTCTCACCCAGTAGTTACAATTAGTAGTAGTGGCAGCAGCTTTTAGCCTAACTGAATTCTTTAGTAAGTTCATATAGTGCGTGTGTATTGCAGCAATCTGAGAATAATGAAGGTTTTTCCTCAGAAGCTTTTTGCCATCACGAGGCAGCAGAACAATGCTGGAACGTGTGCACTGCCCGTGGGACAGGATATTCCATCCCTGTGCCAGAAGTAAATGCTGCTTCTGGCTCTACCCTTTGAAGGCAGACTTTTAGCACCTGGTTTCTAGATCTGACCTACAAATACACGTCTATAGTTTAACAGGAAATAGTCCTGAAGAGCCCAAGGAAAACCTTGGAGATTGGCAGGTTCCTTAGTTTACATCTCACTTCCCAGCCTGTGTAAGTGTTGGTGATGCTCAGCCCTGGCAGGTTGAAATTGGATCCCTGTCTGAGGTGGAGTTGTCCATTTTGGTCCAGGAGGGACAGCAAATGTCTCCAGTTGGGGAAGGACAGTGAAATTCCTGTTCTTCTGGGCATGCCATTAAAGTTTGGAGGCACAGAGGTGCAGCTGGGCTGGCACTGGGGACTTCTAGTGTGGCGTTATGTACGTGTTTAAAAGACCAAAGAGAATTAAACCTTCTCTGCCCAAACATTTCTCCTAATTTCTAAGCTGTGTGCTGCTAAGAGGCATTAGTGAGGTTCTTGGACTCCTGACAGTTTTCAGGATCAGGCTCTCTTTGGGAGTTTACCCTGGGCAGATGCACACAGCATTGGCATGCTGCTCAGCAAGCTGAAAGAAATCCCAGCGATCCTAAATTTGGGCCAGGTTTTCTCCTAGTTGACAGAATGTCAGTGAGCCAGGGAAGAAATTTAAGGGGGTTATCTTCTCAAGATATTAAGCTCTTCCAAGCTGACAGCTTTGTTGCAGAGGTCAGCTAGGAGGAACAAGAAAGAGGCCCTGTGATGCAAAGATGGACTGACAGATATGATTTCTTTTCCCTTTTATTGAATTATAATGTCAGTGGTTGTGTCCCATTACTCCTGTGAGGCTGGAAACCTCCATCTGAAATTGGAAAAAATGGGTTTTAGTTGATCAAGACAGGTGTTTTTTT